>APFE031231810.1:5194-53663 GCA_000404065.3 Pinus taeda | reverse complement strand
TGTACTGAGAGAAATGCAAGGTTCTTTGAGCACGAGTTTCTTAGATTTGCTGTTGCGGCCGTCCTCGAAATCTCAGCTGCAAAGCCAAATTCGTCTTACTCTTGTTGAGAGATGAATGGAAATATATCTTCTTGTTGATCAATTGGTTGGAAAAAATCCAATTTTGTAATACAATTCATGTTGTACTTATCTTTATTGTAACTTCTCTCTGATCTCTCTATTTAAATGAAAACAGAGATCAGAGATGGGGATGAGCTTTCAGGATGAACCTTTGGGGATGGAGAATTGAGGATTTTCAGAATTGGAGATTCAAGAATGATGATGGATTATTCATGATAGGATAGGGATTGTTGCATTGCCATTGTAATCTTCAAAGCTTTTGCTATTGTAATGATTTCACAATTTGATGATTAATATATGATTTGGGAGTTGCTGCTCATTCTTCTCATCTGAAGTAGCCCAGCAGCATCCGCTGGCGGCTAAGGGCCCAGCCTCTGGTAGAGTACGTTGCTGTTGTATATCATATATTTACACTTGCTTTTGTATCATTATAACTTGATTTCTGCGTGGTTTTCTTATCTTTATTGCTCGGTAACTGATATGCTTTTCATGTGCTATTCCATGCTCTGCTACGATTAATTCATTAATGGTTCTTTAAGGAAATCCGTGTAGTGACTCTGCATTGCATGATTGAATCTTTTCAGAGTTGATTGCATGTTATTAGTCTAAACCAGCTATTTCTGTTATAGAGCGTCTGTACTGAATATTACTGTTATTGGATTCATTTGAAATCCCGATTATTGGAATCTGAAAGTGATGTTATTCTATTTGGAAACATAGTCGTATTATCCTTAATTGTTAGATTACTATATTAGTGTGAGGTGTGCATATATAATCGATTATTGCTGTTCCATTTACGGCCGTTCCATTTTAGACTTGCTGTTCCATTTGCTATTTGCTATTCTATTTTACTTTCTGCCATTCCATTTACTTGCATTTGTTGCTTTGGTGTGAGAGAAGATCTAAGGCTGTAGTGAGCCTCAGCGGTCGCTGCCTAGCTCCCAGACCTGTGGTCCATGCTCTAATTTCCTTTCCATCAGTTTCTAGAGGGATGGGTTATCGCTTCCGCACCCTTGACTGATAAGCTGCCTTGTGTGATTTTATGCTTTTGAAGTAATTTAGTCATAGTTTAGCATCCGTTTACTCTTGTATTTTCTGAACGCTGTACTACTAAGCATTACTCTTGAGTAAATATCCGCCTCAGACTGAGTACACTCTTGAAATAAAAAGTCGTCCCTGGCTTGATAATTAATGTGAAGGTAATTAGGAGTTACAAAGACACCTTTTTATCGCTCCACAGAGACCATCACATCCTCAATAATTCCTTTAGGAGCTATTATGGATCTTTCTATGAGTTGCAACACTATAGTGGTATTCGTCAAGGCTCCCTAGCGGTTGATTTTTCCATGGTTTCCTTGGTCATGACATTGATTTCTGCCCCAAGGCCAATCATGGTATTAGCGACCATAATAGTGTTGATGTGCACATCCACTACAGGGCTACCAAGATCTAGATATTTTGGGGAGATCACCCTCCCAAGCACCATATCAAATGGTTTCCCAACAACATTGATAGTGGGGGAATCCATTTTTATTATACTAGGCCTTTTAAAACATTCCTTCTTGATAAGCTTGTTGTGAACAGGGACATCTTTGATGGCCTAGAGAAGGGGTATTTTGACATACAAGTTCTTCAATTTTCTTAGAAGTTCAACCTCTTTCGGGGTGTGCTATTTAGGTTGGACTAACATTTCAGTATAAGGAGGTGCATTGGCTTGAGGGGTACTATCTTAATTATCTTCTTCAATTTATTTATGTGGAGAAGGTGGGTGAGCATCTGAAAGTACCTTCCTAGACCTAAGGTTGGTCTCTTGGATTTCCACAACATAAGCAAGATAGGATGTCTCCCCACTGTAAACATGCTGTACCTACTTATTGTTTAGGTTCATATTGTGTTGGGAAGACATTTGAGGTTGCTTAGGTGGGTTGTGTTGAGGGACCTGTGGTTGAGTTTGAGGAGGAGGCATTAAGGTAGGAGGTTCAACTTCCTGAGGCATCCATCCTTATGAGGGGTTGCCCATTAGGGAGGTTTAGATTGATATGGATGAAAAGTTGGGTTTAAAATATGATGGGGATACTGAGGAGAAGAGGACGAAGGAGAGGTCATGAACCAATATGGATGAGTTGGAGGGTACCATGAATGGAAAGGTTCATTCTGGTTTGAATTGTATGAAGGATATTGTGCACTTGGCATACCTTGTTGATAAGGCCTAGGGTCGTGGGGCCTCCTTTAGTTGATGAAGTGGAGTTGCTCCAAGACATTTTTACCCCTAGGTATACAAATATTAGGCCTAACAGAGAGAGACATTTGTATGTTTCATGGTTTTCCTCATAGACAAAGCATACCTCTATGGTGTTCAATGGGCACTCATTTCTAGGATGCCTATTAACGCATTTAGGCAAAAATATGGCTAGTGCCCTTTCTACTTCTTCTTGCTTCCTTTTGATCTGCATATTATCTATTTGCAAGGAAAAGGTATGCAACATTTCACTCTTAAAGTCTTTAAATATACTCCCTATCTCATGTTTGATAGTTGATACAAAGGGAGATGAGTGGACGAGGCCTTGATTGGTCCTACCTTTTTTTCTAGCAACCCTATAATGCTTCTTGAATACTGTCTTGATGTCATCATAGGTTAGATGGTAAATGTATCCTCTAAACAACATATTGAGGGTCTTCACTACATCCTACCAGATCCCTCAAAGAAGTACTAGCTTGAGTGACTCATGGTCAAGGGTACAATTAGCCCTCCTATAGTTGCGTTGGAATATTTTCTCATAGTCTTCTAAGGATTCATTTGGTCCTAGGGTGGTCCTAAAGATTTATTCTTTTTTCTCTTTAGACCTAAAGTAATCCCTGTACTTCTCATTAAAGGCTTGCTGCATTTGTGCCCAGGTGGTAATGCTGCCTCTATGTAAGCCCATAAACCAACACAAGGTTGAACCTTTGAGGGTGGATGGAAACAACTTCAAATTTTGTTCATCGGAGGTATAGTCATATGTCCTACAAACACCAACACACTCAGACATGAACGTGTCAGGGTCCTCAGAGGTTAGGCCATGGAAGTGTGTAAGGGTAGTAGGGATGATATTCTTCATCCTAGCCTCCCAATTAGTCTCTCGGAGTTTTGTATATTTTCAGCCATGTCTTGAATATGTGATATAGGCTCTTCCTCCCCTAAGGGTTATTCAAATTTTTCAAGTTTCTCACCAAAAGCATTGTCTAACTCCCTTGTGGTCAGAGAGGGAAGTTCATAGTCACCAAAGAAGAATGATGGTTTACTACTTAACGGGGTGGGGTTTTTTGGTAGAAATTTCCCTTGATTATCCCTACTCCTACGAGGCATGAAAGAACTAGTTTTGTTTTTCTATATATATATTTTTTGTCTTTTTCAAATCAGGAATGTTAATGAAAAACATATGATAAAAAGAAAGAAACAAAACCATTTAAGTAGAAACAAAACCATCTTGGACATCTCCCCAACAACGACACAAAAAAGTGATGATCCCCGTATCACAACAATATTTTTGAGACTCCCAAGGCTACCAACTTTGATTATCAACCCAGGGTTCATATAAACTTAGATGCACAATAGGTCAAGCTCTACTCATATCACCTTCAGTCAATGAATAATATCAAGGCATACAAATACCACTCTACTCATATCACCTTCAGTTAATGAATCAGATCAGGGCATACATAGACCACTCCTTTTACTAGCTTTCAAAAAGGACTTGCACGAAACAAAAAGGGTCTACTCTAATTGCAGGAAGGTAGAAATTATCCTATTTGCAGAAATGAAAGTACCATTCATCAAATGTAAAGATGAAATATAATTTCACGAAGGTAAAATTCTATACTAATTGCATATATGAAATATGCTAGTCTACTTATAGATGAAAACATGATTCTACTTGCAGAATGTAAATCATTACTCTATTTGCAAACTGTGAAAGATTGCTTGAAAAACGAAACTTGATCTAAAGCATATGACTAGAAAATTTAAGATCATAACTTGAAAAATTGGGTCTAATATACTAGCATTGAAGAGTTTCCCTTCTCATCACCGAGTTCAAGATAATTTAGCTTTAGTAATAGAGTCCTTACACATTGCATAAGAGAACAATCTTTGTGATTCGAATGTGGAAATATATCTACTAATTCTAATTGATGTTCTGTTCTTGCAGTGAAGAAAGGATGGGTATAAAGTGGTCCTTGGCCCTCCCCAATCGCGGATTCAAAGTTTGGAGGTAATTATTCAATCTCAAGATACAAAAATCAAGCTCTTAAAGAAAATCTAATCAAGTTTAGACCATGCTACAAGATGCTGTAGGAATGTGACATGATTGCTACATGATGCTATAGGATTGAGCTGTTTTGCTATAGGATTGGATCCATGAACATCACGAGGGTAGGAAAGGTGTTTTGAAGGTAGTGTAAGGTGGACGAAGGTGTATGAAGGATATGTGAGGTATTTTTCCAACCTTAGCACCTCTTAGAGGCCCATCTTTCACAAAAGTACATTCTCATAGTGTCCCCCAAAGACACTGAAAAGATGATCTCGGTGGAAGAATTTGAGAGCGGTATGAGGTGTCAAGGAGGAGTACGGTGATGAAAAAATGGATGTAGGATGAGTGTGCCAATCCCTGAAAGTCACTGGTAGTACCTCCATACTAACAATCAACCCCTTCTTACTCTTGGAAAGAACACAAACGTAGTGATCAAATTGCAACAAAAAAATCAAGATGGAAAGGATGAGTTGATTTTTATTTCATCAAGAGATACACTATCCTACAACATGCATATAATCCATATGAAAATACATGATCTTAACTTCTAGAATGTAGAAAAATAGTATGCAAGAGAACAATAAACCAAAGCCTAACAACTTTTAAAGGAAAACAAACACATAGTTTTGGCTTGTTGTTGTAGACTCCTTAACCACACTTCCATAAGAGAGGTGGTATAACTTCTTGTTTGACTCCTTTTTTCATGGATCAATAGAGGATGTACTGCATTTTGTGTGTATGTGTGTTTGTATACACACATTAGTGGATCTGATGTGGTTGCTGTTGCACTCATTATGTGATTATTAGAGAAGTTATAGTTTAGAGTTGGTTGTGGTTTGTTAATTCCTATTCCTGTTGGAGGCACATAGATAGTGTCAATTCCTTTATCAGAGTTATGCTCAGTGCCTTGAGTGATTATGTTGGGATGAAAATCTTAATATTGTCTCAATAATGGTGTTGAACCTCGCTAAGGGCCCATAAGAGATTTGTAGATCCATTGAAGTATTCAAGACTTCCAAGTTTGAGTCAGAAGGAGTTAAGCATGTGTTTAGGTTGCATAAACCTCATAACTTTTATAAAGGGAAATTAGAAAATTTCAAGGAGTCAAGGGTTTATTTAATCCTAGAGAATTACTATTAATCCCCTCATTAACTTACTACTTAATGATCGTACTTAAGCTTAATTAGTGTCATATTATGTTCAACATAAGGTAATTTTCAAGATTGATGTGGGGTTGATAGAGAGTGTGAGATGGGTAAATCCCCATCAAAATATGTGGAGGTTTCCATTGCGCTGTGCCCAGTTTGGTTATTGGTCTCCTCTTCATCTTGGTGTGATGGTACTAGGTGTGTTAACATGGAGGAAAAATAGGAGAGGATTCTCATTGAATCTCAAAATTTCATATAACCGTAATGTGTTGATTTGAGTAAAGGATCGAGCCCTGATGGGAGCTAAGTTCAAGCTACGGTGGTAATTGCCATGTAGGCCAATTATGGCCACGTGAAATGACACAAGTATCTGAAAGAAATGGATTTATGATGCAGTGAGAGCATTGACATGTCAAATCAACATCATGACACGTGGCTAAAGGAATTGACCTTATTAGATGGCCATGTGATCAATTTATGGGTGACACATGGTAGCCTTAGAGGATTCCATGTGGCACAATGACATCATCATGATGTTAGGACGATGTCAGTGGGACACGACCTGTGTGGTTGGGTGCAGACTAATGGGTGGCACAACTTCAAAATTAGTGTCGCTTGATGGAGAAATATTTGTCATGCCATACGTCTAATGCTAAGAGTCATTATAAAGGTTCTCGGAGAATGTGCACACTTGAAATGAGTGCATGCCATAAAATTCTCCATCAGATAAAGTTCTACAATTGATAAGTGTAGAGTCCCCTCAATTTATCTTTCAAAAGGCAAGGGCATCCCACACTTAATATAGGCCACTGATGTGGGTGGGTGTCCATTTGGAGAAGGGGGAAATGCAAGGAGTTTAGCTGCATATGTGAAAAATTGTGGAGTTCCACCACACCCCCCCATGTTAATTGTCAAGAAAGGAAGGGGGCCTCACAATGAATTCAAACTTTTTACCTATTGCAGTCTAATGCGCCAATGGCTAATTAGTGAGGGGTTTAACCCTATGTTTTCCAGAAAAAATGGATATAACATGTGTGACATGGTTCTATATGCTAAGGGCCAATGTGTCTACATGTCTAAACTAATTGATAGATCTTCATTAGTTAGTGGGAACCATGACTCCCATTTGGCACTCGGCTCCATTGCACCCTTCCTAGGTTTGGGCACAATGGTGAAGGTATGTTGACAAGGGAAGGCATGTGGTGATGTGGCATGGTATGTGGAGGTGCCACATATGCCACTTCGAAAACCACATGGAAGGTGGCTGATGCGGAAAGAAGATTAAAATGTGAAAATTTAAATGGGCATCACTTTTGATCAAAGCATTAGATCAAGATAAAAATTATATTGCTATAAAGATATTGATGATCTTGATCTATTGATGGTATTAGAATTTGTATCTTAGAACTTTTGGAATTAAGGAATTTTTGTAACCGAATTTCCATGATGAGACAATGGAGGTTGGGTTAATTAAAAGTAACGCCTCCCATTTAGCCTGAAGAGTCCAAGGGGGTTGGAGGGAGAATTATAAAGTTCCTAAAGTAAACACATAATATAATCACACCACTTTTCTTCCTTACAGGAACCAAATTAGCCACCCACTTTGAATATATTAATGGGACTTTAATTTTGACATCCAATGACTTCTTTACTTCTTTCTCTATTGTTGGAAGCAGAATAGGATTGATTTTCCTATGTTTCTACTTGAAAATATTAGAACCCAATTTGAATGGGATCTTATGTTAAATAATAGATGTATCATACATTTTTAAGTCTTCATGCCTCCAAGAAAATAAATCCATATACTATTTAAATAGGCTTATGTACGTTTATTTCACCTCATGTGGCAACAAATCTGCTATTTTGACAAACTTGGGTTCCTCTAGTGTTCCAATATTATAATATTTTATTTCTTCTATCTGTTCTTTTGCAAATTAACTTATTGGTATGTCAGTTTGATTGAAGATCATTTCTAGTGGTACTAGTCCTCTAGGAATGACCTTTTATTTATTGCATAATTGCATGATCAACTATTGTATTTTTCCACTTTGACATTGGATTTGATAATAACACTTCATCCTCTTGATCTGTTTCCTGATCAATACATGTAGTAGAAAACTCATATATCACCTCCAAAAACCTCTTGATTTGCTAATGATCTTCGAAATATTACCAATACCCGACATTATTAGGGATGGATGGCCTAAATATAACCTCTACTTGATATTTCATTTGTGGACTAGCTAGATTTTTGAAGGTACTGACAAACATAGTCAAAGAATCTCTTAGATGATTTTCTTCCCTTGGAATATTGTTAACGTTAAATGATTGGAATTTTTTTTCTACAATGTCCCATACCTCATTTTCGTAGGATAAGAACCTTAGATGCTTGGAATGACGAAGGTTTCTTAATTTCTTGATTACTAATTTTTAATCACTAAAAACTATAAGGTTGGAAATTTTAAGCTTTCTATCAGCTTCAAGTCCCAAAAAGAGGGATTCATATTTTGTTACATTGTTGGAAACTTTGAACTATAGCTTAAAAGATAGAGAAATGAGTTCCTATGAAGGTGAAGCTAACAAAACTATGGATCCTTACCCTTCTCTTGAAGAAGCCCCATCAAAATATAACTTCCATACTTTATCTATTTAATACTTAGTATTGTTAATAAGTCTATTTACAACAATTGAAGTATCTGACTTAGTATTTAATGATAATAAATAACATCCTAGATATTGATCAAAAGAATATAGAGGGAAGTTTTTAGGATGATTAATATCATTGATATGGAAGGGGAACTTCACTTTTCTGTACAACCTCATATTTTCTCCTACAAATATTGAAATAGTTTCATAGATCATGTTTAGTTGGAGGAAACCACCTAATTTAATGCCCCATGACTTAGAGAGAAGCATCCCAAACTTGGTGAAAATGTGTGCTACCACCACGTCCATAACCATATTTTTTGAAGGGATCTATGCTAAATACACAACTAAATATTTTATTAGGTCAATTCACTTTAACATTCCTTGAATCAAAATGATACAATTCATGGTATGATTGTTGGAAGCTTGACAACACTGAGAGGGGGGGGGGGGGTTGAATCAATATTGTGCAGATGGATCAAATTTTCCCAGATTTTTCCCTTTATTTCACAATTAATTGAATCATTATTAGTAACATCAAATATAGATAAAAAATATTAATTAATGAGAAATAACACGTGTACACAAGTAGATGATAAGAAACATAATGCATGAGAAACACATGATCGACCACAAGTAAATCATGAAAACATCAATGAGAAACACATAAACATCATCATGAACTTGGAGACACTGAATGTAAGATGAAAACCCTTCCGAGATAAAAACCACCATTGGTTATTCATCTTCGTCTTTCTTATTATTATGAAAATATTATTTTTACATCATCATCATCATCAATAGCCACCACAAGTGTGAAATTCACAACTTGTGATCATGCAAGCAACCACTCACTCCAGCCACTTCCTGACGGAAGCCACCACCCCCTAAACTCTGTAGGCCATGACCTACTAGAAGTCACCACCTACAAGAAGACACCACTCCCACGAATATGCATGACACCACCTGCTATATGCCCCAACATTGAATAGTCTTTTCAACCACCACTAGATGTAAGCCACTACTCCCAAGTTCTCAGGTCACTACCTGAATGATGCCGCTACACCCTGAATCAACAAGCCATTAATTGCTTCACTAAATTTCCCAACCTTAAATCTCTTGTGGACCATTTTTCATAATATTTCATACTAGGATCCACTACTCTCTATACAATACAAATGTGAGTCTCATTTCACAATTTTCAAATTGGACCCACTTAGTCTTCTCTACTCATCAACAATACATCTCACTATTAAACCCTTACAACAACATACATTCAAATATTCTGAATAATAAAAATAAAAATAAAAATTACATGTCATTAATATAAACTCACTACACATATAAACTTATCCATGTAAGACAAGCCAGATATTCCCAAGATATAGCAACAATTTATGAAACTAACAAACCCCAACAACAAAATATACAAGAATCAAGATAAAAATATGGAAATACAATTGCATGGTAGCTACATCAAAATAATAATAATAGCATATAATTTTTTTGCAACAAATAATGCTATAGCTCCAAAAACATAATTCCTTGCATTATGCTTCAGGTGTATTCATTTTGCTCCAAATGGATAACGTCTAAAACTCTATGATTGATCCATGACAACTTATTTTAAAATAATTTATCCATGTCAAAAATTGGGCCACATCAACACATTAATTATATTTCACTTCATCTTTGTGACCAATTCAATTAGGACCAAATCAAATAATTAATCATAACCAATTAAAAATTTTGGACCCCAAATTTGCGAAGAACAAATTTGTGAACGATAAATTTGCGAGTGGCAAATTTGTGGTTGACAAAAGTTGTGAACGAAAAATTTGCGAACGCCAAATTTATGAACACCAAATTTAGGAAAACCAAATTTACAAGCATTGTACTTTATTTAATTAAAAATCCTTTGCTTAGAATTGCTGCCAAATTCTTTAACATCTTTCCCAACACCTATACAACCTCCAAAGACCTCTGCAATACCTGTAACGATTCAACAAAATTCTAATCATCATGACAAGTCCAAAAACCATTTTGGAACCTGTACAACCTCAGGAATATCTCCAGACACTTCAAAATTGGATCATCACATCAAGCAAGATCAACTTGTTGACATCAATGCTAACACAACTAGTTCCATGGTTGATATGAATGCCAAAACCATGCTGCCAACAATGGTTTAGTAATATGCAACTCTAGTTTTTCCATTACAACCTTAGGAATCAAGTTATGAGAAACTCCCGAATCCAACATACAATTCCGAAGAAGAAAATAATGAATCCTTAAAGTAATATAGAAACGAGAAACATCCTCATTTCTTTCCTCTATATATAGACCAAATAGAATAGACGGATTTTCATCTTGAAAATTTAGAGTATATTGATGATTTAATTACCTTGGTCACTTTCTTTTGATAAATAAGATTCTTGGCCAACTCTATTAATGGAACAAGAATTTTAACCTTTTCTAGATCTTTCTCTGAGCTAAACTGAGTTGAAATATTCTTTACCTTTGGTTTTTCTTCATTGTCTCTAGGGTGTTGCTCAGGATCTTGAGAAAAACAAGGTCTATTATCTTTCTCTTTAGCTTGGTTGGTTGTAACCCTTTTGTTTTTATTAATATGCTTTACTGGGGTTAATTTGGGCCTTAATTCATACTTCTGATGAATCTCAACTTGAAGAAAATTAGAAAAGAATTTATATTGAGGGAGGAGAGAAGGATCTATATCTTCAATTATTATATGATCATGTTGATGAGAAAATTCCCATGGATAAAAAGTTTGAGAAGCCTAACTTTAAAGACTATTTATTTCTTTTGCTAACAATTCAGGATCATCTTCAATATTCTCATCGATGACTAATGGAGTGTTGCAAGGTTTCTCAACATTCCTCCTATCACTTTGCAACATTTGTGGATTAAAAGGCCTTCAAAATAGATTAGTATTTCTATATTTGGTTATTTTGTTGAATAAATTCTTTATCATTTTGGTAATTTATTCAACAAATACTTCAACGTATGTTCTTGAAGAAAACACACATGAATGATATTTAAATGGTTATATAACACAAAAAACTTTAATTATATGAAATATTGGACAATAATCTAACCATTCACTCAAAGGTATGATAAAAGCAAAACAATTCTATCATAAATCTCTGTGTGGAACATAACATTTCTAGAAGTTAGATAAATTGATCCTCAATTTAACCTTATACAATATATCATATAACTTCAAATAATTGCATAAATGAAACAAGGATCCATAACTAATAAGAGAAAATCTATAATGGAAGAGTACACAATACAAATAGCTGAAATAAGAATCTTTTGATTAAAAACTGTAATAACATTGTCCTCATATATGAAATACAATTTCTCTCATAGCATCTGAATCCCTTTCTTGATGTCTTCTCTAGTTTTTATAAAAAATAATTACAACAGATATTTGTTGTCGTTTACCACTATGTGTCAATGACCCATAACAGTACATCCCCTTTTTTCGTAAAGGGATAGTGCCTGATCACTGTGTTCGTGCCGTCCAGCTATCATCATCAGCCTGATCATCATGATATAATGTAAACCCATTCTACATGTATATGATGTAAATAATCTCAACAAAACCGTGTCTTGTATGTAACAACCTCGGTAAACCTAACTTTCTAGTGACGATCTCCATTAAGGGAGGTTTTTGTCTCACCGATCCATTCTCGGATGATCGACAGAGTTTTCCCCTCCAGCCTTACCCCAAAGCTAGAATGGATTTTTTCTCTAGGATCTTAGGCAAGTCCTAGTGTTCTAGATCGAGTCTATGTAAAAGTGATTTGGGAATAATCCTAACTATTTGGTTACGTTATTACAAATTTCTTAGTCTGCTCGATTATATTTGTATCGCAGAAATCGATAGTTCGTGAAGGTCTATTACAAATGGGTTTTCCCCATTATGATGTAAAAAATATGAAAATCATGATGTAAAGTGTCTTGAGGGTTGGAAAAATAATTTAACCCCTCATAGGTTAATTAATTAAAAATTTCTAGCAAAAAATTAATTAAAATCCTAAGCCAAAAATTTAATTAATTCTAGGTCCTAAGTAAATTTAAATTCTCCAAAGGAAAAATTCGTTGGTCCTAAGAAATTAAATTTTAAAAGGTCCTGGGTCTAAGGTAAATTAATTATTTTGCTAAATTGTAAACCTTTGATCCTCGGGGATTAAGTCAAAATCAATTTTTTGGGGAATTTAACTCAAAAATTATATTTTTGAGTTGATTAAAATGCATTTAATTAAAAATTTCGAATTTCCCCAAATATTTAAATAGTTTGATGGATGAGATTAATTTTTTTTTTAATCTTCATCAACAGTTGAGACTGCTTTGACGAGGATCACTCGAACTAGCTGTTGGAGGATTTATATTTAAATAGGAAGTCATTTGTCAGTTGACTGATCCGATCTTTGAGTCATGTGCTAAGCAAAAATCTCTTGTGTAAACTTTTTTTCCAGATAATAAAGAAATACTTTGGGGTTAATTTCGGCTGGTGTTACTCTTCATGTGAATACTGTAAGATTATTTATCTTCATGCATAGTTTTTTCTAAAGCCATTGATGATAGCTTTTGAAGAGTGATTTGAGTACATGTATCTTGCTCAGTTGCTGGGGTTTGAATACTAATTTAAATTTTGAACGTAATAGCAGGTATCTATATTTGTCAAAGTTTTATTATTATTTTCTCGCACTATTTTTAATGGTTGGATCGAGTTTTGCAGGGAAATATTGAGTTTGATTGTCGGGCGTTAGGGGAAGTTTTTCAGTTGGACCAGCCAACTCCTGATCTGTATTTCCTGAGGAGCCTAGCTAAATAAGCTCTGGGCTTATCATAAGGTTTTTGTTTTTGTGATGCAAAAGGGTTTTAAGCTAGTACATCCATTCAAAATTAAAAAAATTTAATTTATGTGCCGCATAATGACATACCTGGCTACTTAGAGCCTTTAGTTTATAAATATTGTATTTTCTGATGTGGGTTTTTCTGGGGTTTTAAATTCATCATTGTATATATCGTTTAGGTGTTTTCTTGTTGTCATGCAGTTGCAGATTTGAAGGAGTTTTTATTTATTTATTATTTTTTATTTGAGGCCAGATCTAGGCCCTAGAGGGTAGGATCTAGCATCAATACCATTTTGCAGGGACAATATTTAAGAAAAAGTTACAGTCTGAAGGTTTTCAAATTGTCTGAGAATTTTGTAAGTCTTGTGTAAGGACAAATTCGAAGTAGAAGCATATCATTTTAGAATAAGATTTTTTGGGAAATTTTCTGAGGTTTTTGGCTACCATTTTTCTCTTATCTGCTTCCATATTGAGCCTCCATTTTTTTGTTGCGTTTTTCCCCTCCGAAAAATTTTGATTTTTTTTGTTGTCTGCGTTTTGGGGTTTCTAGAAAAAATTGAATTTCTTTGCTACCTAAGGTATTCATTTTGTTTTCTTTTAGCACTTCCTGCTACGTCTTCTTTTCTCTCCGTTCATTCCTCCAAAGCCCTGCCTACAAAACCCATCACAACTCCATTGTTTCCAACCCTGCTACTCGATCTCCATCCTAAACCTGCAGCCACGACTCCCTCTTCCCTTTCTCCTTCCTTTGCTTTACTATTTCTCTTAGCCTCATCACTCCTCCGCTCCCTCGTAGCTTCTCCACTCGTTTCTGTCCCTACCCAAGTTCTCTACACCTCCCTATCTCCTTTATCCCTCCTGTGTCTTGCTTGACCCTTGCTAAAACTGCTGCCATATCCTTTCCTCGAGCTCCATCTCATGCCCTCACTTCCGTCACTACTCGAGCTCCTTTAAGCCTTCATGTCCCTTCATTTCCAACTGTCACTACATTTCCTCCTTCATCCTTGCTCCCTCATTCACCATCGATCTACAAAATTTCTCCGCTGCTGCCCTCTCGACATGCGATGCACACTTAGAACTACAATTCAACTTTTTCTTTTTATTTCATTTGTATTTTATGTACGTGTTAGGTTAGGTTTAGGTTTTACTATCTTATTTATTTATTTGTATTTATGCTAGGTTAGTTTAGTTACATATTTCATTTTTTATTTTATTTTATATTTTTTTTCATTTTTATTTTGTATGACTATGTGTTTTGATTTATATAATTTTTTTTATTTTTGTTTTTTGATTTCATTCGAAAAATATTTAAAAAAATTAAGAAAATTAAAAAATTGAATTTTGGTGACTTTGATTGCGAATGAAATAAATAAAAAATTTAAGCTTCCACATGTAGAAAATTAATTTTTTATGTGGCATATGGCCCTTAAAAATTTAAATTTAACTAAGTACATTTGATTTCTATTTCTTTGGTCACATTAAAAAATCTACTCTGCCACGTTAAATTTTCTTCATGAGCTTAGCACATTAAGTTTACCTAGGGGATAATTAAAATTCTAATCTAAAGTTCTTTGGTGTCTCTTGTGTTAAGTGTAAAATATTTAAATTTTGTGTTAGTGATTTCTCTATTGTCAAGTGCGGTTAATGTTTTAAAATCATTGACTATAGGAGAAAGATAATTAATTCTAGATATGGGATTAAATTGCTAGAAACTCTTGCGTGATAAATTTTTGGGCGTTGACATTTAAATATTCATGATCGCCGCTTTGCCATATTTATAAATTGCTCTGGATAACTTGTTTTTATTTAGTCTATGGTTAATTGAATTTAAAGGCAATGGTCTGTAATCATTTCTAGCTTGTGGTTGTGTCTTGTTCGTATAAATTATTTGATCTATTCATATCAGTTAACTAGGACTTGTCTACATCTATCAAGTTGTTCATCTATAAGTCTCCTAGAGCTCGTGTTCCATAGGATATTCTCATTCATTTGCCTTATGGACTACCCCCCTTAACTTGTCTAGGAGAGAGTCTAAACGGAGTGAGTAAGGATTAGAGTGATAACCCTTACTCTGAGCATTATCGCGGTGCCTAGACACTTTGTGCGACAACATTTTTTGGCGCCATTACCAGGGACAAAGTTTTCTCAATCTCTTCCTTTCATCTTCACCCATTCATCTTCATCTCATTTTCATTATATCTTCTTATGTGTATAAGTTACATTTCTGTTTGGGTGGCAACTCCACTTCCTTCATATTCTACAGGGGTGTGTACTAGGAGGAACCCAAGTAGCTTGGCTAATCTTGCCTCGGATCTTAAAGGGGCTCTCAGAGCTAGATTAGATAAGCTCTCTTCTTGTAGACTCCTTGAAAATATTGGCCAAGAAGCTCTCTGCGACATCCATTCACTCTTCTTGAATCCTCTCGTTCTAGACATCATGGATACCTATGAGCCTCTCAACTTTGCTAACATTTAGGGTTATCCCCATAACCTTCCTAATAATGGTCTAGACAAGTTACCCACTTTCCAAGGAAATAATGCAATCACTGTTAAAAATCATTTATATTCTTTTGAGACTTGGTGGGTTAAATTTGCTAATGCTCATAATTATGAGTATGTGCAAATGAAATGCTTCGTCTTGACCCTTGAGTAGGATGCTATGGACTGGTTTAGGGATAGGATTGATCATAGTATTAATTCATTTATTTCCCTCAATGCTTTTAGAGAGAAATTTGGTGATAAGAAATAAGGTCGATTTCTAGCAAAATCCATTAGCGTCATTAAAAATAAAGAAAATGAGATGTGTGAAGAATTTAGTAAAAGGTTTAATGGTATGCTTAAAGAAATATCCATTGATTACAAACCAAATGAGAAAATTCTTCTAGAATATTATCTCGATGCTTTCAATCCTGACACTTCTTATGAGGTAAGAAGGACCAAGCCTGGTGACTACAAGGCTTGTCAAATCATAGCTGAAGAGTTGGAAAAAGATAAGAAGGCTTCTAGCAAATCTGAAATTCCTAGGTTTGATAGATATGCTGTTAAATTAAAATAACCTAAAGGAAAAGAAAAGGAATTTGAAGGAACCTATGCAAAAATTGCTTAAGAAGTTAAAAAATATGGAGTTAAATCAAGCTAGGATGATTGCTGATCATGCTAAGGAGATGACTACATTACAGTCTAGGTTGATTCAAATGGAAAGAGCTCAAATGAAAAATCATCAACCTATGGGTAAAAAATATAATAATAATAACAGAAATAATTGGTAGAAGAAAGGTCAAACCAGTGAGAAAAGGCCTCCTAATCCTCTCGAAAATAATAACCTTGTGGAGGATACCTTGCCTCACTATAGGGCCTGTGACAAGATTAATGAAGAAGCTACTTGTTATATTGTCAAGAGAATCATGCATCATGAGATGCTTGGGACAGACAATTAGATAAACATGGTTGGTAAAGAGTATCATCTATCACAAAAGTGGGAAGAGGTCAAGGGAAATAATGAACCCATCAGACCTTTCACATCTTCATATAGCATTAATAATTTTGGTCAAGAAGTTGATGTCTTGGTTAAACTTTTTAGTGAAGAGCCTCCTCCTAAGCGAGTTCTTGAAATTGCTAAGGACAAGGGGCTAACCTATCAGAGAAGAATTCAAAATGATAATCAAGTTAATTCTCGAAGTCTTAACCCCAGATCAGCTTCTAGTATGAATATCGATTTAGGAGGTTGGTTTAATAATTCTAAAGTTTTGGTTCTTGTCACCGAAATAGTGAAGATCCCCTCCTAGAAGGCCAAATTACTAAGTGATATTGGCAATACCCAAGTGGATGCAACTCAAAAGGAAACTCATGAGGCTTTCTACCAGGATTCTCTCATGTATTTGAAAAGTATGGAATCCAATAAAAAAGGGCATTCTCCTTTTTTCATTACTTTGCTTGTTAATAATTATCGGTTATATAACTGCGTGCTTGACTCTGGTGTTTCTGCTTGTGTGATGACTAAGAGAGTCATGGAGCAACTTAACTTAAGGACATCTAGGCCTCATTATAGCATACGTTCCATGGATTCGAAGAAAATTAAATTTTAATGGGTTGATTAAGGACTTACAAGTCCGTCTATCTGTCTACCCTAATATCATGATTGTCATGGACGACATAGTTGCGGTTGACGTGCCTGATTCCTGGGTATGATTTTGTCTAGGAAATGGGCCTCTAATTTAGGAGGAAGTATTCAAATGATTTGGTAACATGCTACGATTCCTTCCCCTAATGGTCAAGGATTTCTTAAATTAAACAGAGATCCCGAAAAGAGATTCCATGTCAAAGATCCCAAAAGTCCCCATAATGAGAAAATATGTGAGCAACCTAACACTGGGAATCATGCTATTTTATCTAATTCAATCATTCCTATAGAGGTGAATGTTGATAAAAAAGAGGGTGATTTAAAAGATAATGTTTGGCATTTATACTTTGATGGTGCACCATCTAGGCATGGTAGAGGTGCGGTGATTGCCTTAAAATCTCCCCTTGGTCATATTTTCAAATTTGCCTATCGGTTAGAATTTGAAGGGACCAACGATGTGGCTGAATATGAAGCCCTGTTGTTGGGTATTGAATTGGAAAAATCTCTAAAAGTTAAATTGCTAAGTATCAAGTGTGATTCAGATTTAATTATAATGCAAATTAAAAATAATTTTACATGTAAAAATCAAAGATTAAAAAATTATAGAAATATTGTGTGGGATATCATGGAGTATTTTGATGCCATTAACCTTGAAGCTATCCCAAGAGAGAAAAATTTCTTAGCTAATGAGTTAGCTGTTGTTGCTTCTACCATGCAATTGTCTGATAAATTAATTGAAGATAAAACTAGGACATATATCTTTTTTAAACCTTCTATCCCAAATAAGTCTGAACATGGGTAGACCTATGATAATGAAACATGCGTTATTCAATTTCTAAATAATTTGGATAAGTTTAAGGGTTTTTAGATAAATTCTGCGAAATACGGATCCAAACGTCTTAATTTTCAGAGAGGGAAGAGTCCTACCATATGCACGATTGAAAATGGCAAATATGAAAAGTAGCCTATAGATTTTCCTGAAAGTAGGAAAATGCTCAACAAGCACTACATTGAACGTATTTGATGCCATGGGGCATCATTTGTATTGTATTCCTAACCCTACACCCTTTTATTTCAGTCTTTTTTTTTGTAGGTTGATTTATGTTTTCCATGTTGTTAGACTAGTTAATAAATGAAGAGCTTATAGATTTCCGTGCTTAATGTTATATGATGATTTTTGGATGGATGCTGCTTATGTTATCTTGTGTGTTGCGTAGATGCATATCATGGATTCTCACATTCCTTCGGTGCAACAACATGTCCCCAAGTAGATCCAGATGTTAGCCACTACGTGTCAACAACCCATAACACTGCACCCCCTTTTTTCACAAAAGGGATAACGTCCAATCAATGTGTCCTTGCCGTCTAGCTATCATCATCAACTTGATCATCATGTTATAATGTAAACCCATTCTACATGTATATGATGTAAATAATCTCAGCAGAACCATGTCATGTATGTAACAACCTCGGTAAACCTACCTTTCTAATGACGATCTCCATTCTGGGAGGTTTTTTGTCTCACCAATCCATTCTTGGATGATCGGCAGAGTTTTACCCTCCAGTCTTACCCAAAGCTGGAATGGACTTTGTCGCTAGGATCTTAAGTGAGTCCTAGTGTTCTAGATTGAGTCTATGTAAAAGCGCTTTGGAAATAATCCTAACTATTTGGTTACGTTATTGCAAATTGTTTGGTCTGTTGGATTATATCTGTGTTGCAGAAATGGGTAGTCCATGAAGGTCTATTACAAATGGGTTTTCCTCCTTATGATGTAAAAAATATGAAAATAATGATGTAAAGTGTCTTGAGGTTTGGAAAAATATTTATCCCCCCATAGGTTAATTAATTAATTTTTTCTCACAAAAAATTAATTAAAATCCTAAGCCCGAAATTTATTAATTCTAGGTCCTATGTAAATTTAAATTCTCCATAGGAAAAATTCGTCGGTCCTAAAAAAATAAATTTTAAAAAGCCTCAGAACTAAGGTAAATTAATTATTTTGCTAAATTTTAAACTATTGATCCCTGGGGATTAAGTCAAAGTCAAATTTTTGGGGAAATTAACTCAAAAATTCTATTTTTGAGTTGATTAAAATGCAATTAATTAAAAATTTCAAATTTCCCCAAATATTTAAATATTTCGACGGATGAGATTAAAAGAAATTTTAATCTTGATTAACAGTTGAGATTCCTTTGACGAGGATCACTTGAACTAGCCATTGGAGGATTTATATTTAAATAGGAAGTCATTTGTTAGTTGATTGATCCGATCTTTGAGTTGTGTGCTAAGCAAAAAGATCTTGTGTAATCTTTTTTCTGGATAATAAAGAAAGCCTTTGGGGTTAATTTCAACTGGTGTTACTTTTCATGTGAATACTGTAAGATGCTTTATCTTTATGCATAATTTTTTCTAAAGCCATTGATGATGGATTTTGAAGAGTGATTTGAGTACAAGTATTTTGCTTAGTTGCTGAGGTTTGAATAATAATATAAATTTTGAACGTAATAGCAAGTATCTCTATTTGTCAAAGTTTTATTATTATTTTCTTGCTCTATTTTTAATGGCTAGATCGAGTTTTGTAGGGAAATATTGAGATTGGTCGTCGTGCGTTAGGGGAAGTTTTCAGTTGGACCAGACAACTACCGATCTGTATTTCCTGAGGAGCCCAAATAAATAAGCTCCAGGCTTATCATAAGATTTTCGTTTTTGTGATGCAAAATGGTTTTAAGCTAGTACGTCCATTCAAAATTTACTTTATGTGCAACATAATCACAAATCTAGCTACTTAGAGCCTTCAGTTTGTAAATATTGTATTTTTTTGACGTGGGTCTTTCTGGGGTTTTAATTTCATCATTGCATATATCGTTTGGGTGTTTTCTTGTTGTCATGAAGTTACAGATCTGAAGGAGTTTATTTATTTATTTTTTGAAGCCAGATCTAGGCCCTGGAGGGTAAGATCTGGCCTCAATTTTGCAGGGACAATATTCAAGAAACTTTTACAGTCTAAAGGTTTTCAAAACTTCTGAGGATTTCGTAAGTCTTGTGTAAGGAAAAATCTGAAGCAGAAGCCTATCATTTTAAAATAAGATTTTCTGGGAAATTTTCTTAGGTTTTGGGTTACCATTTTTCTCTTGTCTGCTTCCGTATTGAGCCTCCATTTTCTGCTATGTTTTTCCCCTCCAAAAATTTTCAATTTTTTTTCCTGCGTTTTGGGGTTTCTGGAAAAATTCGAATTTCTTTGCTGCTTGAGGTCTTCATTTTGTTTTCTTTTATCGCTACCTGTTGCGTCTTCTTTTCTCTCCATTCAGTACTCCAAAGAGTTTCCTACAAAACCCATCACAACTTCATTGTTGCCATCCTCGCTGCTCAAGCTCCATTCCAAACCTGTAGCCACGACTCCCTCTTCCCTTTCTCCTTGCTCTGCTTTACTATTTCTCTTAGCCCTGTCGCTCCTCTACTCCCTCGTGACTTCTCCCTTCGTTTCTGTCCCTGCCTGAGTTCTCTGCAGCTCCCTATCTCCTTTATCCCTTCGACATCTTTCTCGACCCTTTGCTAAAACCGCTGCCATATCCTTTCCTCAAGCTCCATCTCCTGCCCTCACTATCGTCGCTACCCGATCTCCCTTAAGTCTTTGCGTCCCTTCCTTTCTAACCCTCACTGCGTTTCCTCCTTCATCCCTGCTCCCTCGTTCGCCATCGATCTGCAAAATTTCTCTGTCGCTGCCCTCTCGACCTGCAATGCACACATCACACTACAATTCAACTTTTTCTTTTTATTATTTAATTTGTATTTTATGTATGTGTTAGGTTAGGTTTAGGTTTAGGTTTTACTTTTATTTTTATTTGTGCTAGGTTAGTTTAGTTAGATATATTCAATATATATATATATATATATATATATATATATATATATTTTTTTTTTTTTTAAATTTTGATTTATTTTTGTTTTAATATTTTTTCATTTTTATTTTGTATGATTTTGTATTTTGATTTTCTTTTATTTTCATTATTTGATTTCATTCGAAAAATATTTCAAAAACATTAAGAAAAAAAAAATAAATTAAATTTTGGTGACTTTTATTGCGAATGAAATAAATAAAAAATTTAAGATTCCACATATAGAAAATTATTTTTTTATGTGGCCTATGGCCCATAAAGATTTAAATTTAACTAAGTATTTTTGATTTCTATTTATTTGGTCACATTAAAAAATCTACTCTGCCACATTAAATTTGCTTCATGAGCTTAGCACATTAAGTTTACCTAGGGGATAATTAAAATTCTAATCTAAAGTTCCTTGGTGTCTTTTGTGTTAAGTTTAAAATTTTAAATTTTGTGGTAGTGGTTTCTCTATTGTCAAGTGCGATTAATGTTTTAAAATAATTGACTATAGGAGAAAGATAATTAATTCTAGATATGGGATTTAATTTCTAGGAACTCTTGCATGTTAAAGTTTTGGGCATTGACATTTTAAAGTTCATGATCGTCGCTTTGCCATATTTATAAATTTCTCTGGATAACGTGCTTTTATTTAGTCTATGGTTAATCGAATATAAAGGCACTAGTCTATAATCATTTCTATCTTGTGGTTGTGTCTTATTCGTATAATTTTTTTAATCTATTCATCTTAGTTAACCAGGATTTGTCTACATCCATCAAGTTGTTCATCTTTAAGTCTCCGAGAGCCTGTGTTCCACATGCTATTCTCATTCATTCACCTTAGGGACTACCCCCCTTGACTTGTCTAGGAGAGAGTGTAAATGGAGTGAGTAAGGATTAGAGTGACAACCCTTACTCTAAGCGTTTCGTGGTGCCTAGACACTTTGTTCGACAACAATTGTAAATGCATTTTTTTAGGAACTAACTAATAAAAATAGAAAAAATTTAAAAATACCAAATAATAATTTTCCGTCATCCACTTCTCTAGTTGAATTTTGTTGTTGGAATAAAATTATTTATGGGGCAAATTTATCCAACCACTCCCAATCTGACCCAATTGGATAGTCGTATAATATCATCTTCCTGTAAACAATATCCAAATTTTTATACTTATGATGGGTTGGAGTAGTTGATAATAACATTTTGACCTGAAACTAGATGGAAAATTCATCCATCAACTTATATACTATAGTTGGCCTTTTCGATGTTCCTCCCATATCTGAAAATTTTCTTCAATTTCCTATGGTCCTTAACATAGCCTCTATATGCATCCAAAGACAGTGATATGTTATTTTTATCCCAAACAATATGTCATGCCCATTTCTATCAAAACATTAAATGTTGTATTGAAAATGTTTACTTATTTTTTTTTACTATCTTGCACTTTTTGAACAAAGTTTCTTTTAGTTGGAACTTTATTAAGCTCCATTATGACATAGGTTCTAATTGAAACACCCAAAGATCTTAACTATTCTTGATTCCTAGAGTTGAGTAATTTCATTATTCTAGAGGAAATTGGTACTTGTCTCATGATTCTACTTGAATCTTCTCAATTTCCTATTCTATACTGTAGACTAGGTTTGATTTATGTCCAATAATCTTGATTGATCCTCACAATTCTAAAATTATTTTCACTATTTCTACCCACAAGATTTTCTAGCTTCAACCAAAGGTTGTGTTCCCAATAACTGATCCTTCAACTAATCCAATTCCTTTTGCAATCTTGCTTTTAGGTTCTAAATTGTATGGATTATTTCATTTCTATAAACTACTTCATCTATGATATTATTAATCTATGTATTCTTCACCATGACTATTTTCTTGAGATTATCAATTTCAAGATCCTTTATAATCAAAGATGACATTGTTTTAGCTAGCTTCTAAGAAGGATGAACTAGCGTTAATGGTGGTAAAGGTGTTTGCTTGTTTGTTTGTTTTTTTTTTTCACAGGATTTCAATTTGCTCCACAAAATTTCAGTTTGCTTGTTATTGTTAATTATTAGAAACAATAATTGTTTCTTCTCTTTCTGTGTAACTTCTAGTTAAGGTGTCTAGACATGTTCAATAGCTAGAATTTTTAAATTTCTTCTTAACACCTAAATGTCTGCATCCTTGGACTTGATTAGGCCTTGTATGGAAGAATAATCCTTTGGGTTTGCCCCTAGTAAAACAATACACTACTTCATGTCATGAATTTTCATTTGTTTAGATCTTGTAGAAATCTTTCCCCACTTTCATTGATTGGTGACCTTTTTCATCATTTTTATAGGAAATTTTGTCACATCTGATCAATATGCCTCCTAATGGGATCAATCAAAATCCTATTCCTCCTTGTCATCATCTTTCACAAAGCCCTAATCATGCCTCTTTCATTCCCTAGAGTTTATACCTGAAAATGCATCATCTGAGCCAATTTTAGGATCAATGCTCCCTGGCCTCTTGTTGGACAACGTTCACCTACAGGTTGCTCCACTGTGGCCTACATTGATCATACGAAGGTTGCTCCCCTTTGCACCTGCGTTGGTTCTAGAAATTTGGGAAAATAGATAAATTCTGGAAGCCTCCTCTTCTAGAATTTGTTACAATAATTTACCTCAGATAAAACATATAGATCCTATCCTACCCTACTTTGGAGCTTCCACCCCTTATCCTTTGATACCATCCTCCCATCAAAGGTAGATCTAAAACCTAATATTGGTAATTGGATAAGAGATCCCAACTTACGCCACTCCTCTATATATTTAAAACCTTCCATATGCAAGGGGTTGGCTTTTGGAGAGTGATTTTACCCTCATGCTAATGTGGTGAGGGGTTTAATTTCATGCATTTAGGGTGATTTTAGGTGCACATTGCGACAAGGAAAGGACAAGTCATCCTGGAGGAGATCTTTTACAAGAGCAACACCTATTTATGGTTGTAAACTCCTTCCATTTATATTAATGCAAATAATTCTCTATTTTCTTATATGTGATGTTGTTATTTCATGTATTTCAATACCATGTTGATCTATTGAATAGAGTATATAGATGATACTACATATATCTTATAGTTTCTTGGCTTGTCTTATATGACTGTGCAGGTTCTAATTTTAGCAATCAGACATGGTTGTTCCTCTATCCATTGTGTTTGATACCTCTTTGATAGACATTTTCCGCTTTACCCAGCAAAAAAAATACCTAGGAAGTGATTTCATTGAGTCTCTTTTGCAATTTTGTGTCAGAATCCTCTATCCTTGGACCAATGCACCCCCAGTGCCTCTAACAGAGCATTACACCTCACCTGGGTCCACTGTGTACCTGTGTTGCAAAGCACTGGTGTCTCTTCTCCACCCGCATTGGCCCCTGTTTTGTACAAAAAATTCCCTTGTCTTAAGCATATATTTGATCATACTACTTCCAACTAACCTTCCCTGAGTCTTGAGTGTCTTGTGGTCTCTCTAAACCCTCCATTTGGTTTGCATTTGTGTTTGATTTCCTTTGGTAATAATTGGTTTGATTTTTCTTTGTTCTTATCATTTGGTCACTTGCAAACTGATTTTTTTTGGTCATTGGTCACTTGGATGAGCTTTTATTTCAATCTTGATTTTGAAAAGTACTTTTGAATCAATGATTAAACATTTGCATCTTAGTTTTCTTCATTTAAAAAATTAAGTGTGTTGAAAATATTTTTTTTTGCATTGGATTTTAGGTTTTTGTATGTTCATTGTTATAGGAATGGTTACATTGAAAGTCAAATTTCATCTTGCATCTTGTTTGATGCATGTTGTGTGCTACATACTGATTTTTTCCCCTTCCTTAGCTAGATTTTCATTAAAAGAGTAAGATTTCCATTTTCAATGTTAGATTTGAATTTTAGGATATTTAAGATATTTAGGTAACATTGGTGGTGAGCCCAAAACTGAAACTTAATCAAAGATAAATAGTAAAATTTATTGAATCAACCTAAGAAGCATTTGTAACATTAACACAAACATTTATAGGTCTATCCGAGAGATGTGTTTTGGCATTGTTAAACTTTGGAGCTATTGTTGTTTGCCAGCATTGCATCCTGGGGGTGAAATTCCGTTCCACATATGTGAGTGTATAGGATCGTTGTCCATGTAACTTTGGGCATATTGAATGATGATCCACAAACTTAAAGTATATGGGAATGCTCTCATCAAATGGTTATGCATTAGACAACACTAATACAAACTTCACTCCCACATACTGTTGAGTATATTTTGGGAGTCCCCTATAGGTTGCTATCTAGCCATAGGTAACTGAGTCTGCCACCTTGTATACTGTGATACACCAAACAAAACATTCGGGGAGATTGGTTTCAAGATGTTAAGTCCTTGGTTCGCGAATATGTATATTGCAATTCAAGGTTGCTTGGTAATCCTTTATACCTAGATTACCCTCTTTTTAATTTATTTCTTTTAGTGTTAATAAAATTTATTATCCGACATGGAAAAACAAAATCCCCCACCCCTTCATTCACATAGAATGAAAAATATGCCTCGTCTTCCACCAGAGGCTACTCCTGGCCATCATCAGAAGCATAAGAAGATGTAAACTATTGAATCAGAAACTTCAGGAACTACTTATGGACCTCTTCATGATATTGATCTGCCATAATAATCTATCCCTTTGAGTTTTGATCTCGAGATTACATCTACTCTTAACGGTGACACTAACACAATGGAAAAAGAAGTCCCTGAAACCTTGTTGCCTGAGGTCATTGAACCTAACCTTCCTAATTCAGACACTTTGATTCCTAAGGTTGTTGAACCTGAGGAGCCTCAACCATCTTCACTTGTTACTTTAGGACCTTTCTCTTCTCTTCCTTTATATGAGACAAAAACTACATAACTTGAACCCTACGATGAACCTCTTCCACATGGAATTGCAAGTATTGAAGAGATCCCACAAGAAGAGCCTCTTCCTTCTACTCCTATTCAATGGGAAGGAATCTATTTTTATCATATTGATCCATTTCCACCTCTTTAGACTCAAACACAAACTCCTTTACATGATTATTTGGACTTACCTATGCAGAAATCTTCGTTGGGATTGTTAACCATGACTGGAACTGATACGACTTCTTGGCCCATGTTTGCCATTATGGTTGATGCATCAAATGCTTATTCCTCATCTATTATTGTAACATCACCAAAAACACATCTGTATGGCAGATCGTTCGTCCCACCCGGTTATCAGTATTTATCTGGTACCTTTTCTGGCGCATCTTCTAGTCCTTGGACCTCTGCGATGTCATATAATTCGGGAATAAAATTTGGTACTTCTCTTATGAGTGCCTCACAGCCTGCTCCCCTTCCTCCATCCACAACCACGATTGAGCAACAACCTAGCCCTTATGTTAGTGGGCAAGGCTACTTTCAACAACCTAACCCTTCTTATGTTGGATAGTCTCCATCTAGATCGCAGTTGCCTCCATCATCCCATCCTCCTTTGGAAGTGGGGAAACCTATCGTTGGTATACCTCAAATTGGTAATTGGCCTTATTATAGTCCTCCTTATCTTGGAATGGTTTCCGGTGTTTGGAAACCTACTTTTCCTGTTCAAACTGGTTCCTTTTGGGACCGATTGTTGAATCCTTAACTTGCACCATCTTCATCTCAAATTCCTATCAATCTATTAGTACCCCAAAAAGCTCAAATACAAGTGATATATCCTTTACAGGCTTTTGTTCCTTCAGAAACTTTTCCCTCAGTATCTGTTACTTCATAGGCTCTGCTTACCCAGCCTCTACAAGGTACCTTACATTCTGAACCGATTGGACAAGGTACTCCTCAAGTTTCGATAGGTCAGATTATTCGTAGTATGGTGCAATCCAAATCAAACCCACCTTACCATTGGGAAATGCAAGCCCCCATCGTGCAACACTATGGACCATATCAAGGTATTCCTCAAGCGCCTTTTAAAAGCTAGCAAACCCAAACCCAACCATTCCAGCAACTTTATCCTCATCCTAGGGCTGGAAAACAAGGTCACTTATATATTGGTTATCAGAATCCTCCTTATCTTGGTACCCAAGTTGATTTTTATCAAAACCCTCCTTATCTAGGGTGTCGAGCAGTAAAAAGGGTCTTTTTCACCTCTATTTACCCTAGATTAATTATCAATCTAGGTATGATTTGTTATCTCAAAGAGTGTACTCAGTTTGAGGCGGTCACTTGTCAAGAGTAATGCTAGTAGTATAGTGCTCTTGCAAAAGTAAATAAATGATAGAAACAAACTCTAAATGTAATGGCAAGAACTTGAAATTATTTGTAACTAAATCATTCATTTAAGAAACTACAACACTTCATCAGTTAAGGGTGCAGTAATAATAACTCTTCCCTTTGTAAACTGATGCAATTGAAAAGCAATCAAGGAGAACATCATCAATCTGGGAACTGGACAACAATAGTCAATGTTCACTATAGTTTTAGATTGTTCTGCTCACACCAAAGAAATTACTTGAAAGGATAATTCAATTAACAGGAAAGGGAACAACAACTAATCTATTTTAAAAAGATTGAATGACAAAGCTTTTACCTATAGAAATGAATCAAGCAAAAACTGTAATCTAAAGGTATTAAGAAGTAATCTTTACCTCAGAAATGATTTGAATAGCAAACCAGAAATGGAACGGAAAACGAAGGTAAGTTTACAAAATATTGAACAACAACCTGAATCAAATGTAAACGCACAACAAACTAAATCGAATGTTACACATAGTGCATCTATACTAAGAGAAGCAGTAATTAGAGCTTCGGCATAATGAATATTAATTATGGTTATGAAGGAACAACAACTGCGGTTACAATGGAACATAAATACAAATGAACAACAATCACACTTAGAGGTAAACCGTAACTAAATAGACTATAGTACTAATCTACAAATACACAACATTGTTACTCTGTAAATGAACAATAATGGTAATTCGTGAAGGAACAACAATGTTATACAAGAATATTAGTCTGTAATGGAATGGTAATGCGATATAAATTCAGAATGAACAACATAACATTCCAGTTGCATAGGATAACCTTACTATTCAAATATGAATGAAATATAACAGAGCCAATACATGAAATAATAAGGAACAATAGATTACTGAACGAAGCAAATGAAAGAAATCAAACCACACACGACTTGGAATTGGAAAATAATGCTACAGGAAGCAAGTGATTCACCAGGGCTGGGCCCTTAGCCTCCAGGGATGCACTGCTATGATTACTCCAGAATCAAAGATGGAACAACAACAAAGTTTATGTATTAATCATCAAAATAGAGTTACAGTAATCACTCTTTAAAGAGAGTCAATGATCAAAGTTTAAGTTACAATAGTAAATTTCATAAAACAACAATAGTCTGCCCCTGGGCTAGCAACGCTGTCCCTTTTTATAGCAGCTGGGCGGAAATACCAAAGATACAGATATTCTCTAAGGTAGCGATCCCTGAGGATCGAAGGACCTTGAGGGATTCGCCATATCGTTATTTCTCAGTTATCTCTTCGTTCTCTTGCGCCGATTTGGTATCTCCTCTTCCTTTTCCTAGCTTTTGCGCTTCGATCTAGATTGCCTCATTTGGATGCGGTTCCCTATCAAAGGGAAAACAGTTGATTTCATCTTGTCTTTTCCCTTAGAATGGCGATCTTCCATTTTCTTCATTTTCTGCATAAGAAAAGGTAATAGTTAGTCATTTTATGTTACTCACAAATATCCTAAACTTTATCATAATCCTTCATGATATGCCCATTTCATAATGTAAAGAATTTATGGATTAAAGGAAAATATAACGAAATAGGTGGCAATTACATACCTTCTCTAATGCTCAAAACACACCCTGCTTACCCTTTTTCATGCCCTCACGAAAACATTGTAATTGACATATAAGGCTCTATATCCTAGTGTAGGGTACCAAATGACTAGACTTCAAAATCTATAGCCTAACCAATATGGGCCTTCTCTCAAAATGAGGTCACCATAGATACCCAAGTGGTCAACAGTTAGCTTAAAATTCTCATAATTGAATGGTTCTCTGTTTTGGATATTCCGATTAGAATTCTAGTATTAGAATTTGGCTGCTGCTATGGAAAGGTATTTGATGGTAAAGAAGTATTCTACCCCTTTCTGAATGACTGTTGTGTGAATAGGTCCCAATGTCTCGATCACACCCTGAGTTCTCATTAGGCTCCTATGTTTATTCCATAATTGCAATAGGTCTCTAGGTTCACCCCTCACCCATAGATCTAATCCATTCGCCTGTCTTTGAAATACATTGTAGGCTTTGAGCCACTTTATTTGATTAACACCAAAAGAAATAAATGCTTGTAGTTGGACATCACCCACAAAAGGGCTAGGGTTCTATTCTAGTTCTCCATCTAATACAAGATTGTGCAAATAAAATTCACATAACAATCGCTGAACTTTCACCCCGTAATGCTTACAACAGTTTATGAAGTCATCAACGATTTTTATCTCTATTGGTACTCCTACCTTGACAACTTTAATTTTCAATTGTAAATATCTTTCCATTAAAAACAAAGCATAGTTTCTGGCAGGTGCCCTACATGCTAGAACATTAGTATACAGAGAACATAAGGTATCCATTTGATTCATGACTATGTCTAGTCTATGGGTTACCTTTTTGACTCTTTCCTCTGCCTTTTGCCATCCTTCAAAGGCTTGGATTTTTGATGCATTGATGTTTTTCAGCTGCTGTTGTAACTTCTGGTATTTTTCTTGAGGAACAGTATGCTCTGTGAGTTTCTCTATTGTTTGTTGGTCTTGTGCCAAATCTTTTCGCAGAGTTACTAACCTCGGGTCATTATCCAACATGATAATTTTGGGCTGGAGATCTACTTGGATCTCCTTATTACGACATCTCGTCTTTATGGTCTGAATTTCCTTCTCGCTAGAGGACAATGCCTCTGTCTGGGTTTCCTTATCACAGGCCGGTGCGTCATCTATTTGTACTTCTACATTTGCAATAGCCAGATGCTGTTCCTTTTGATTTTGAATAACAGGTTGGACTTGAGTCCTCCTGGTCTTTTTCTTAAGGGGTTTTGCCTGGGCAGTTGCGTGCTTTTCCACAGAGGTTCCTTTTGATTTCTTCCCCATTTTCAAGATTCTTATCTGTTGTCGAAGTTGCTTAATTACGTTAAGCAATCTCTGCTGTTCCTTTCACAATCTTTTAATTTCCTCTGTTTTCTTGGAAGGAACAGCCGTTCGTTTTCCTAGGCTTGGGCTTTGTACCTTAGGTATTGTACCTTCGCCTTGGCTAATTTCCTTGTTTTCTTCTTGGGATACTTCTTCAGTGTTCTGCTGATCATATTTTTCAGGAGTAGAAGCCCTAGTTTGCTGTGCTGTCTTCTGGGCAGCTTCTTCTTCTACCTCTTCTTCATCGTGGAATTCTTTGGGTGTATTCTGACTAGGAACACATTGTTCCTCTTCCTCATCCTTGTCACTCTTTTCCCCAGATACACTCTTATCATGAGCAAAGTGGTCCTCTTCTTCTTCCTCCTCGTCACACAGTTCCTCAGATGCACTTTTATCATGAGCAGAGTGCTCCTGCGACCCTTCTTTGGTATGGGGGTTGAGTGGGCTATGAGTTTGGACATATTCACCCACATTGGCCAGAATTTGGGTCAATTCATCTTCTTGTAGAGGGTTTTGCAGTGGACTTTCGCTGCATTGCTCTGTTTCCTCCACTTCTTCCTGACCGGATTGCTTAGTCTCCTCCTCTGGTTCTCCTTCATCATTTTTCTCCAATTCTTTTTCGTTCTTCCCTCCCAATTGTGGGGGTTGTTCATCTCCTGAATCATGTATTTCCACAGGTTGACTAATGTTTCCCTGGGAATTTCCCAACATTCCTCTAGTCCTTGCCAATCTAACAGATTTTGTTCGTTTTAGTGGTCTGCTCAATGTACTGGCAATGTGTTTTCGTTTTGGGCAGGTAAAGCTAGTCTCCCGTCTATTGAGAAAATCAATTCTTCCCAACTACTCTACTATTGGGAAAGACTGTAGCTGACTATCAGTCGTATTAACCCATGGTAGCTTACTATTGACTCTACATGGTGAGATTTCTTCATGCTTTGGGCAACATCGTGTAACAAAAAAATTTAAAAATGCAGGCAAATTCACAACACATTTTTGCTTTAACACGGCAAAAAGTTTGAGATGGCGTGGTATTACCACGTCTTTTCTGCCATTGCAAGTGATGTAGCTCTGGATAATTTTCACCAATTCTTCCCATGGCTCTCCCAAGGTTGCCGGCAGAACTCCTTTCCCTTTTATAGTCAGGTTTTGTCCTTCGTCCTAGAAGATGGTTATGGTGTCTCGCAGTCTCACCTTTTTCAAAGTCCACACAAGTCTAGCGGCTCGCAATCCTAAAACTTCAATAATTATGTCATCAGTGATTGCTATCTGTCTCCCTCTCACCATGGAATGATTTTCTTGCAAGTTCTGCAGAAACTCAATTGCCACCGTCTCATTGGATTGTTGTAGACGGTTAAGGTAAGCTATCCATCCTGCCCTTGCTAGGATTTCTTGTGCAGCATCGGAGACCATCAACACTTGTGGCTCACTACGAATTGATCTTCCTCCCATCTTGTTCATGCTTAGCACACTATAAAAAAATAGAGGCGACAATGGAACAGCAGGCTATTCACATTTTTAGCTCACTATTAGGAAAGCATAGAGAAGGTGATGGAACAACAAGCTGTTCAATTTTCTAACTTAGTGCTAATTTTTGCAAAGAAAAACGTGGAAATGGCATCAGAACAAAAAGCCATGCATATTGGGAAACAAAATACCGTTAAGCTTGCTATTTTCGAGTCATAATTCTTCTGAATGATGAGTTGACACATATGCCAACGAATTATGGAGATCACCCGTGGCCCCCTATAATGTGATAGGTCATCCTCGGCTGTCAAATAAAGGAGCAGCGTGCTGAACTGCAATAGTACATAGTAATAAAGGAACAACGTATAGGGATATGCCATGTTTACAAAAATGAGTGGATTACCGAAATCGAGGCGTATGATAGAATTGCTAATAAATATGGAAATTCCGTGATATGATGCGAGAAATGGGGGATAGGACAACTGATGTGAATAAAAGTTCTTATGCGGTCATTCTCAATTTTTACCCTCATGATTGATTTGTAAATGATTTTCCTGTATCAAAGGTTCGAAAGGGGTATATACATAATCTCATTTGAAAACACTTATAAAGATATAAGAATAAGGGTTTTATAGTTACTATTGGTGTATAATAAATATGACTTCAATATCATCAACAGAGCTCTGTTGCCCACAGGTGTCCATAAACTTGACAGAGTTGTTTATTTCACCCTTGGAATCATAATCCTTTGTGTATGCCTAGGAAAGTGCTGTTGCAATGTCAGAATGGAGGCCATTATGCTGGCTTGGTAACCAGTTGAATCACAATGCCATTCACCAAGAAGGAGTGAAAGGTGGGCAGGTCAACTCGCGATGAGACCTCCTATTCCAAGGACTTTTTATTTTTTTGATGTGCCTCTGGGATCATATCCCTGGTGTGGTGGCCATAGTGGGAATGCCACTTCACTTTCTTCCTTATGATCATGGTAGGCTGGCTCTTGATGAGACCCCTTATCCTTCATCTGACAAATCATGTTAGCAATCATATAGATAAACATATTTCTTTTTTATTCTTTTATTTTATATAACACTTTTCCTATTTATATACAAAGAGTGGTTCAACACTCCCTAAGAGTAGGGATGGTGGAAGAAGTCTGAACATCTGAATAGGGAAAATATGCCCTTATTCTTATTCAATAATAATGATCAAAGAGAATTGTGGGGATTTTTAGAAAGAACCATCATGATAAAGATAATCAATCATATTGGTATTAGTAAAATAATGACAGCAAGGTGATATAGATAATTGTGTCCTTTCCTCTTTTCTCTTATCAATTCAAAGCAATTTCTTCTAAAGATGACGATTTTTTATGTGATTTGCTAATTTCAGTATCCTCTAGTTTTTGTATTCTTGCATAAATGTATAGCTGTGTCTATTACTCACAAAAAATCCTCTAAATGATAAAACACACATATAAAAAGAAGAAAAAATACACTCAAAAAGTGTTGTTCTCAATATGGAACAACTGTTGTTTCTTTAGAGGGGCAGCAAAAGAATATTTGCACACAAAAACCCCAAGCAAAAAGGAAAAAAATATGCTCGAAACTACCATTCCTTGAGAGGAACAACAACTATTCCTTGAGAGGGACAACAACTATTCCTTAATTGGAACAACAAAGAAAGCAAGCGCAAACAAAAAATGCGAAAATGTTGTTCCTTCAGAAAGGAACAAAAAATAAATGAAAGTGTTGTTCCTTTAGAAAGGGTCAGCAGAAAAGGAAAGTGTTAGGAACAACAGAAAACGAAAGTGCTGTTCCTTCGGAAAGGAACAACAAAAACATGAAAGTGCTATTCCTTCGGAAAGGAACATCAAAGAAATGAAAGTGCTGTTCCTTCGGAAAGGAACAACAAGAATGCGGATATGCTGTTCCTTCAGAAAGGAACAACAAAAATGCAAATGTGCTGTTCCTTCAGAAAGGAACAACAAAACGCAAAAGTACTGTTCCTTCGGAAAGGAATAACAAAAAGGTAGAAATGCTGCTCCTTCGGAAAGTAACAACAAAAATGCAGAAATGTTGTTCCTTCAGAAAGGAACAGCAAAATGTGAAAGTGCTGTTCCTTCGGAAAGGAACAACAAAAAGGCGGAAATGTTGTTTCTTCAGAAAGGAACAATAGAATGCAAAAATGTTGTTCCTTTGGAAAGGAACAACAAACGGTGAAAATGCTGTTCCTTCAGAAAGGAACAACAAAATGCAAAAGTGCTGTTCCTTCGAAAAGGAACAACAAAATGGTGGAAATGTTGTTCCTTCGGAAAGGAACAACAAAATGCAAAAGTACTGTTCTTTCGAAAAGGAACAACAAAGCAGTGAAAATAATGTTCCTTCCAAAAGGAACAACAAAATGCAAAAGCTATGTTCCTTCGAAAAGGAACAACAGAGCGGTGAAAATGCTGTTCCTTCCAAAAGGAACAACAAAATGCAAAAATGTAGAAATGCAGAAATCTGTAGAGAAAGTAATTTACACAAACAAAACAAAAAAAATTATGTACAAAATTTAAAAGCAATCAAGCCACTTAGTGAACCAAGGGTGAGGGAGAGTTCTCTTCCTTAGCCAGAATCTGCATGTCGAAGTCTTCCCAGAGTTGCTGGTAGAAGGATTCCTGAGTAAGTGGTTTATGGTATAGTCGAACTCGGTGGCCATTTGCTTTAAATGTGTGTCCAGATTCGTCAATGGTGGTTAAAGTAATGGTGCCATTATCATGCACCTTCTGGATTTCATATGGTCGCAACCAACGAGTCTAAAGTTTCTCGGGAAAATCCTAAAACCTGGAATCGTATAGGAGTGCCCAATCTCCTTTGCAGAAGAGTTTCTTTTTGATAAGGGAATCATGCCATTTTGCTCTCTGTTGTTGGATTAATGCGATATGTTGAAGAGTGGAGAGCTTGATTTCATCCAGCTCATTTATTTGCTGTAGTCTATCAATCTGGGCCTCATTTAAATCTAGACCGACTTCTTGTGCTGTTCTCAAGGTTTGTATTCCGAATTCTATTGGAAAGATGGTTTCCTTTCCAAATACTAGCTGATATGGTGAATAACCGATAGTGTTTCTCCATGTTGTTCTGTATGCCCACAAGGCTTCCGGCAATATTGTAGCCCAATCACGTCTGTGTGACACAATGGTTTTTGTTAGTATTGCTTCTATTACTTTAGTCGTGCTCTCTACTTGGCCATTTGCCTGTGGGTGGTATGGAGTGGTAATTTTATGCTAAATATGATAGTTTTTTAATGATGCAGCAATTTTATTACCAGCAAACTGTGGTCCCCCATCCATGATTATGTCTCTTGGGAGGCCATATCTCACAAATATCTGGAACAAGAAATGAATGATGGAATCCTCTGTAGCTCTTGGAAGTGCCTCTGCTTCAACCCATTTGGTCACATATTCCATTGCTACCAAAATATATGTTTTTTGGTTTGATGATGGGTTGATCGGACCAACAAAATCGAGCGCCCAACGCTCAAATGGTTCAATGACTAGCTGTGGGTTCAAAGGCATTTCATCAAATTGTCTAGGGCGTCCTGCTCTTTGGAAACTATCACAAGCTTGAACAAATTTCTTTGCATCTTTGAAGATTGTGGGCCAGTAATACCCTGTTTGCAGAACTTTGTGACCAGTTCTTCAATCTGTGAAATTTCCACCACATGGTCCGTCATGACATACTTTTATAATGTCAAATATTTCATCTTCATGGACGCATCTTCTGATGTGCATATCTGTTTTCATTCATTGGGGGTTAGATGTTTTGGTAATTTGCCTACTGCTAAATAATTCAAAACATTAGCATACCAGGGTGTTTTGATAGTAACATCGAACAAATGTTCATCTGGAAATTAGTCTTTGACTACTGCTGTGTCCACTGGCTTTGGCATTCGTGAGAGAAAGTTAGCTACATGATTTTATTTCCCAGGTTGATATTTTATTGTGATGTCAAATTCCTACAATAAAATCAACCATATTGTTACTCTACCGTTTATAATTGGTTTATTTGCTAAATATTTTATGGCAGAGTGATCTGTATGTAAAACAACAGGATATCTAGTGATATAGTGCCTAAATTTATTTAAAGCATGTATTACAGCTAAAAATTATTTTTCAGTAACAATATAGTTTAACTCAGCAGGAGACAAATTCTTGCTAATATAATAGATTGCATATAGTTTTTTGTCTTCTTCCTGCCTAAGGACTGCTCCAATAGCTGTGTTTGAAGCATCTGATGAAATTTGAAATGGGAGGTCCCAATTTGGACCTGTGAGCACTAGCGCTGTTGACAGAAGCTTTTTAGATCCTCAAAAGCACGGTCACATTTATCTGTCCAAACAAAATCAACAGTGCCTATTAGTGCATATAGAGGTGTAACTATTTGAGAAAAATGTTCTATAAATCTCCTATAATAACCAGAAAATCCAAGAAAACTGTGTACCTCTGTCTGTGTGGTAGGAGTAGGTATTAACAAAATTATTTGAATTTTGGCCGGATCTACCTGTCTTCCAGTTGTTGAGATATAATTACCTAGGATGAGTCCTTCAGTCATCATCATATAACATTTTTCATGGCTCAAGTAAAGCCTGGTGGCGATACATCATTGCAACACCTTTTCCAATGTGTCTAGTGCTGGATCGAAATCATCTTCGTATGGTGTGAAATCATCCATGTATACTTCGAGCCCTTCATTTATTAAATCTGAAAAGATGCCGAGGATAGCCCTTTGAAATGTGGCAGGGGCATTGCATAGGCCAAAGGGTAAAAATCTGTAGGCAAAATTCCTAAAGGACAGGTAAAAGTAGTTTTGTCCTAGTCTTCAGGGGCAATCTGAATCTGATTGTATCCACTGAAGCCATCCAAGAAAGAAAAGAATTTCTTTCTTGCTAATGTATCTAATACCTAGTCAATGAATGGAAGGGGAAAGTGGTCTTTCTGGGTTGCTTTATTTAGTTCTCTGTAATCTACACAAATTCTCCACTTTCCATTCTTCTTTGGAGCCTCTACAAGTGGAGAGACCCATTTTCTATCGGAAATTGGATAAATAAAGTTTACATCTAAAATTTTTTGTAGTTCAGCTTTCACAATGTCTTTTAGACGAGGGCTAAGTCTTCTTTGGGGTTGGCGAACAGGTCTTGCATCATTTTTTGTATAAATGTGGTGTGTACATAGCTGGGGATCGATTCCCTTCATGTCTAGATAATCCCATGCAAATGCTTCCTTGTATTTTCTTAGTAGTTGGACCAGTTTCTCTTCTTGTTCAGGAGTCAGGTTATTATTGATGTTCAAAGTTTTTCCAGGCTCAATTTCTATATTTTTGCTATTTGAAATAGAGGTAGTAGGTATCGTCTGATCATGAGTGTCTTTGAGAGGATCTTCTTCTAGTTCATTATCAAATGTTGCCTCTATCATGTGACATTGTACGTGGGATCTGGCTTCTGCTTGGTTAATGAAATTGTTAATAACGTCATCCTCTGTTTGATCTTTAAAATCAAGGGCATCTTCTACGGTTAATGGGGATCTAATATTTTCGGTAAGGTATGATATAGGATGTTTGTTAGTTTTTATTATTGTTACACTTGGCTGGGATGGAGGGTATAGGGCTAGATTCTTGATGTTACTCCCTCTAGTTATGGTCATACTGCCTTGTTGGCAGCCAATGTAAGCATCAACGGTTACAAGCCAAGGTCTACTTAAAATTAACGGATGTCCATCAAGTCAGTTTTTGGGATTTATTATCAGAAAGTCGACAGGATATTCCCAGGAATCAACAGATACCATGACATCATGTAGTGTGCCTTCTGGCCTAACCACTGATCAGTAAGCCAGTTCTAATAAAGTGGAAGTTGGTTGTACTGATGTAATGCCCAATTTTTGACAAGTGGTAGTTGTTAAGATATTAATTGCAGCCCTTAAATCAACTAAGGCATTTGAAAAGGTTTGTCCATTGATTTTCACTGCCACTATTGGATTTCCTGGGTCTTCATATTTAACGGGTGCTTCTCTTCCTGATAATAGGTCAGATAAGGTGCCAACTACTTGCACTGTTGGGTTATTTGTTATTCTCCTCGATTTTTTTTATACATAGCTCTTTGATGGTCTTTGCATATATTGGGATATCTTGGATAGCTTGGAGGAGTGGGATTTTTATGTACAAATTCTTAAGTTCTCCCAGAATATCAAAGTCAGGATGTTCTATAGGACGTGGTATAATTAATTGTTCTGGGAATGGGGGAGAAGATGTGGTTGCTTGGTCATGAGTCTATTTTCTGACCACATCCTCTTCTTGTAATGGTTGTTCTATGGTTAATTGGTTTTCAACTTGAACATTTTTTTATCTCCCTTGGTCTCTATAATGTGCCTAGACCTTAATTGAAGATCGTTGCACTCTCTTAGATCGATTTCTAGCTCTGGTGTCTCAATTATTTGAACAGATTGCACCAGTCTATTATTTGGGTTCGGGTTGGGATGGGATGCGAGTTGTTGTCTTAAATTGGACTAGGGGTTTTGTTGTAGTGCTGGCAGTGTAGGTTGAGGGAGTGGAATGGTTCCTACTGGCTGATTCATTAGTCTTTGCCAGTTTGTCTGCCAGGCTTGACTCTGTGAAGTGGGAGGGGACCATTGTGCTGGATACACATTGTTTTGCCGATATGGTGGAGCATAGGGGAAATTTGGCCAATTAGATTGGCTTTCTTGATTCAGCCAAGGTGATGATGAAGGAAATGGTTGTTGTGACCAATTTGAGAAGGGAGGTTGATTTTGCCACATTGTATTATATTGCTGTTGAGCATGATATTGTGGAGGCTGGAAAGAAGAAGCTGGATCGGGGAACACACCTGATTGTTGCAGCTACCATTGACGGTGTTCTACTGCTTTAAAACCAAGAAGTGCGGGGAAACTCTCTGTAGATTTGTCTTTTGTACAAATAGCGCAAACTTGAACTACATCTAATGGGCACTCTTTGTGGTTGTGTTTCTTCCTGCATCTGGGATAGAATATTGCCAGATTTTTCTCTGCCTCTGCTTGTTTTTGTTTGGCTTGCATAATATCAAGCTGCGTTGTCAGAGTCCCCAATATATCAATTTTGAAATTTTCTAATAAATTTCCGATTTCTGCGCGAGTTACTCCTTCTCCAGAGATCTTGTTGTCCCTTGTAAATATGTCATGTTCTGCTGGTTTTAACCTTGTGCTGCCTCGTGAGCTCCTGCTACATAAATCAATGATGTTAGCAAAATCTTCTTGATAGGTGTCCCCTTTTCCCATAATATTTAGTGTTTCAATCCATTGTTCCTTCATACCTTTAATTAATGTTGTTTTTAATACATTGTCAGGTAAGGGTAATGATGCATAAGGAGATCTTTGAAGATTATACTAAAAATGTTCAACATATTCTTCTAGTGTTTCATTAGGTCTAGCTACCATCTAAAATATTTCATCTTTTAACTCTCTGGATCTACAATAATCCTGATATTTCTTTAGGAAAGCACCTTTCATTTGATCCTAGTCATTTATAACACCTCCACCTAACCCCATAAACCATCGTAAAGTAGCTCCTTTTAATGTAGAGGGAAATAACTTTAGCTTTTGGGGGTCGGTGGTATAGTCATATCCACTGCATAGTGCATCTAATTCAAACAAAAATGCATCTGGGTCTTCCGATGTTAGGCCATGAAATGTAGGGATATGCTGGAGAGGAATTGCCTTCATAGGTGCATTGACTACAGTATCTACAATGGGATATTGCAGTGTGGAGGTTTGGGTGGTTGGCTGGTTCTGGGCCATTTGGTTGAATATGTGCCAATAACCTTTTGGGATTTCTAGGAGGGTATTCCTAGGTTGGTTAGACGGAGTAGGGATGGCCTTGACAGGAATGGTCTTAACAACACTTCCTTTGTCTGGGATGATGAGAGTTCCTAATGTCTGGGGGGATTTTAGCTCTTGAGGTTCTTCGACTTTGTTTTGGATGATTTTTGCAGCACTTCCCTTATCTGGGCTGCTTAATGGCTGAATTATTACAAGAGGAGATCTTGGTTCTTCAATTTCCCCTATTTCTCCTCTCCCTTCATAGAGATTACTAAGGTTCCCTTCTTGCAATGATTTTGGGCTAGAATTCTCAATTTCTTGAAAATCTTGCTCCTCAGTTTGGCTGTGCACCTCAATAAAGGCTATAGATGGTGATCCTGTGGCCTGAAGGGAACTAGTAGGTTGTCTAGAAACAACTTTCTAGGTCCTATTGAAGGCTGAGATTCTGCTTTTTTAAAGATTTCATCTATAAGGGTTGATCGACCAAGGGTCACCAGCCCCTTATCTTTATCAGGCTTGGGTAGTGGTTTAGGATTCTTTTCAGGCTTTTTCTACTTATTCATGCACCCAAATCAAATGCTAATTTCTACATACCTTCTCTAATGCTCAACATAGGGATGCAAGTGCTGACTTATCAAGCTATTCCTTCATTTTGAGTCCATCCTCTTCCAAACTTTAATCAAAACTTTCCTTTTGTGGCTACTCTCAAATTTCTAGACTTAACTCAACTCACTAATGACCCCATTGCTCATTCGCCATGGTGGAAGATTATTCCCACTAAATTTCCTTATGATATCCCAAAATTCAATGGGAATCCAAGATAAGACCCATTGACGCATGTCATGACATATCATCGATGGTTTTCTTCGAACTCCCTTAACAATGATTCCATTCAACTTCATCTTTTCCAACGAATGCTTATTGGTACCGTAGGTAAATGGTATATTGAATTACCTAGAGCTTCATTTCATGATTTCAACACTTTAACCACCACCTTCCTCACACATTTCTAGTTTCCCATCAAATATGAAACTGGAACGAAACTCTTAATTAACTTCAAACAATCAGATTCCACTCACATCTTAGATCATATTCATGAGTGGAGATGCCACTGTCATTTGTTCAAGGCTTATGTTCCCAATCAATTGTTAGCGAAATTCTTTGTCAAATATCTATTAGCCTGTATAAAAAAAGATGTGGCTAAAGGTGGAGTTGGGACCGATGAGAAAGTTATTTCTCATGCGCAAGATTTGGACCTTGTTTATATCCAATTGGGCATGCTTTATGATAATATACCAAACACTCTGAGACCTTTGAATACTATTCCTTTTCCACCTGGTAAAGAATCTCATTCCGCTGATGGCATGTTTGGTTCTGCTAGTTCGTAGTCGAGGAGTAAACCATCTGGTATTTCTCTTACCACAACTGCTCAAAGCCATCAATCCCATCCTTCTGTAGCTTTTGCTTATGAGATAAATGTCATTTCATCTAATAAAGGAAAATCTCAATAGAAACCTAGAAGCAAGAAGAGAGGAAAAGGTAAGAAAAATAAAGATCCCTCACCGCAGGATAAACAAACAAATCAGTACTCCGATGAGAAACGAAAGCCTCGATACCCATACTTTATTGCAACAAAGATCACTGTATATGTGATGGTCCGCATCGCACTAAAGTCAATTAGTTTCTAAAATATTCTACTTCTTCTATTGTGTTGACCAACTCATTTCCCAATCAGAAGAAACATATGGTTTCCTGGTACCCTTCTTCCTCTAACATGGTTTTGATGCTTTCCTCCTCGAAGCTGAAATCCGTTGTTATGGTGGCCACTCATAATAAAGACTATGGTAATTCAAATCCACCAAATGGTCAGGCTATTGATCAACCTGCTAGTTCGACATCACCTTCAACTGATCTTACTCCACCTCCGATTCCTTTGGAATTGAATATCAAGCCTATGAAGGGCGTTGTTCATAAGTATGGTTTTAACCCTCATTCAAGGTCTACCCAAAATTATAACGTATTTGAAGACTTGGCTCAGTCTCCATCATCTATGTAAACTTTTGAAGTGTTGCAGAACTGCCCCACCAAAAAGAAGGCCTTCTTATCATCCATCAGATTCCAAACTAGTGGTTTTATCTGGGTTGGGCCAACCTATGGTGTACTGGTTGTCACACCTAGCAGCGCCGGGCGGCCAAGTTGGTATGGAAGAACTACTGAAAGCATCTAAGCGAGAAATCCTTCTCTAGACAAGTTCTCGTACGAGGTGAAAGAACATCACTTCGATAGACGATAGGTGTAAGCACCGCGAGGTGTTCAGACGATATCGTACTAAACCGAAAAGTGAGAAAGAATGGTCCCAGAGGGGCTTGCGCTTCCTAGTGCAAGGAAAGACATTGAGGAAAGAGAACTACCATGATGGGTCATGTGAACTACCATGAAAACTATACCCCTTGACTTCCAGCTTAGTCAAATTTTATAATCTAGGTCATCTTTCATGGTAAGAAAATTCATCACTCTATTTTGGACGAGGGAGCCTCGACCTATATTATGTCCATGTCTTGCTGGAAGGTGATTGGTTCACCTCAACTGAGTCAATAAACCACCACATTGAATGCCTTTGATGGAAGAATTGACAAACCTTGTGGGATTCTCAATTCCCTCCAAGTAGAACTTGAGGGAAAAACCATTTCCATAGAAGTGGAAGTTATTGATAGACCTCTCGATTATAATATTCTACTGGGATGTACATGGTTTTACGCTATGGATTCTTTCTTTTTGACTTACTTTCGTATGATCGCCTTTCCTCATAAAGGCGAGATTGTAGCAATAGATCAACTCACCTTTTTTGCCTATAATTCTCATGTTACTGGAAGTGTCCCTCTTGTAGGGGGAAATCTACAGTCCTATCAACATGTCAGAGTTATATTGTTTAAGGATTCTTCACCTATGGTAACCTTTTAACTCCCTCCTCCTATGCTTCCCGACGCTCATCTTCAGTTGCTTATATCAGAGTGATATCATCTTCTACTATCCTGGCTAATCCATGGATTGTACTTGATGTGATCTATTTTTGTATGATTAGTTTTGATGTGCTAATAACAATTACAAATTTATATACATGTTTTTGCTTCTTGCTTTTTGTGCTGAGGTTTCCTTAGTTGTTGGTGCTTATAAATAGGTAAATTTCCTTAAGTTAAATAAGACATTCATGAGAAAATAACTTCAAAAATGAATAATGAACAACAAAAATGTACAGTGTAGCAAACCATCAAGGAGACACATTAACAAAATGTTTTGATGAAGGAGTTCACCCCTCCTGGGCTACATCTCCTTGGTCTAGCTTCCATGGCTTGGGCCTATGTATTATCTCAATGTGGATTTTTTTTTTTTTTACAAAGCTCTATGAATCCTAATACCTACACCAATGTGTTTAGAAGGTCCAAATTAGCCAAGAACACTTCTTTCTGATCTCAATTTGTTTGAAAATTGCTCAAGTTATGCTGCATTCAATTTTTTCCTAGGAATCCCCGCCAAAATTTGGAGAGACTCCAATTAAGTCTGCCAAAACTGGAAGTTTCCGCCATATTTGGTGCGTCACCAAATCCTCTGCCAACTTAATCAATGGTTTAATTAAATGCTAAATGTAATTAATTAAATTAAGCACGATTAACATGCTAAGTGCCTATCTGCTAGCCTTTGGTCACGTACTTGAGGTTGCATGGGGTAGGGGCTGGCTCCCACTAGCCCTGTTGTTGGACTTAACTACGCATTTAAATATATGAATGTGGCTGTGGTCTTCAACGCATCTGCCGGTGGTCTAATGGAAATGCATGGGATTTGTGTGGGGGAGGTTATGGGTTCAAAGCCGCCTTTGCCCAACCCATATATTTTTACCATATGATATGCGCATATGAAATTCAGACTTTAGACTTTACATATACCATACCACAATACATTTGAATGCCGATTTATGTGGATTTAGTGATATAGTTTGGAATATTTAATTCATTCATATATATATTATATATTATATATATATATTATATATATATATATATATATATGTAAAAAACCATATATATGAAATAAAATTCATAATATATATATATATATATTTAAATAATTAAAAAAATTCAAATTCCACCTTAGAGCCAGGCAATTTCACCTTCACACAACTACACTAGTGAATTCGGAGGTGACACTTGTCACAATTCCATTGGGTGAAAACCATAGAAGATTCCCCTTGCTGACTGGACTTCTGATTAGACTGCCATGTCATCATTTTGTTCCATTCTGCATTTTTTTAAGTTGTTTAGGAAAACAATCAACAAGCCTTTCCTCCTTCGTTCGGACTCCGTTTTCGATGAAACAAATTGCGTTGCGATCATCTTGACAAGATGAACACATTCATATAGTTTTTGAGCCAATATAAGAACTTTTATTTTTGAGCTAAATACTGAGTACCTGTTCATTCCTCCCCGCTAGAAGCCTTTTGGACCCCAAAATATACCATCAACTGTTTAGCAAGTGAGGGTAAAACTCCCTCACCTTTTCGATTTGCAACCATTTGGCTTGAGAAGGCTTTTGTACCTTGAGTCCCACTCTAAGGTATTCAAAATCCCCTCTCTTTGAAGTTCTGGTTCTTTTGTCAAGTATGAGATCTTGTTGAAGCTCATCTAGATATTCTGGCGAGAAATCATCTATTGATGGCAGCTGGACATTCTCTCCTTGATCATCAATCAAAGGAGGCTAAAAAAATATCAAACTCTCAACATTAACAACATGGTATATTTTCATGTAAGGAGGCAAATCAAGCTTGAATGCATTATTACCAATCTTTTCCAGAATTTTAAAAGGACCATAACAGATTGGTTTCAGATTTTTACCTTCCCCTTGAAATCTCTCTTTGCTAATATATAACCAAACTTCATTGCCAACTTGAAATTTGTGATCAATCCAATGTTTGTCATGCCTTGCCTTGTAACTGCGTTGACTTTTCTCAAGTTGTTCTTGCACTGTGTGATGTATCAACTGAATTTTCTCTATGAACTTCCTCACCTTATCGATGTCACTATGACATTTGATAGCAACATCTTTCTCAAAGATGAAGTCCAATGACGATCTTGGCAAGTATCCATAACATGCCTCAAATGGTGACGTTTTTGTGGAAGAATGCTTTTCCATGTTGTATGCATGCTATATGTAATGTAACTGTTCATCCCACAACTTGGGATGTTTCCTACAATATCCTCTAAGAATATGAATAACTTTTTTATTGACCACCTCGGTTTTTCCTTCTATTTGTGGATGAAAGGTTGTACTCTTCTTCAACTTTGTGTCCATCATGTCCCATAAATTTGACCAAAAATTCCCAACAAATCAAGAATCTCGATCACTTACAATAGAAGTAGGAAGACCAAAATGAACCCAAATGTTTTGAAAGAAAAGATGAGCTGTATTTTCAGCTGTAATTTTCTTTTTACATGGTGTTAGTATGCACATCTTGCTAAACCTGTCTACAACTACTACAAGTAATCATGACCTTTCCTTGGCAATGGAAGACCTCCTACAAAATCCATTGAGATACTCTCCCATGGATGTGAAGGTACTGGAAGTGGAGTGTATAAACCAAGTTTCCTATTACTAGGCTTACTTGTAGCACATAGATAACATCCTCTTATGAAACGAGAAACATTATCCAACATGCATGGCCAATAAAAATACCTTTGAAGATTCGCTACTGTCTTGCCTACACCAAAGTGTCCAACAATCAATGAAGTGTGTGCCTCTCTTATGATATTGTTTCTTTCTCCCAATGGAATACACAACTTTCCCAAGTGATACAACAAAATGCTATGTACATGATAATCCAACTCTTCTATTTGGTTTCCTTGAATCAAGCTTGCATATACTTCTTGAAAGTCACTATCATTTGCATATTGTTCTATGTAACTTTCATACAAAACAAAATTATGCTTGAGTATAATAGATGAATTTACAATAGGCCTTGAAAGCATATCATCTAGCTTATTGTAGATTCCTTTTTTATACTTGATAACCAAATGAAATTGTTGTAGAAAATCCATCCATTTGAAATGGTGTGAGCACTACAACTTTGACTGCAACTGTAAATACTATAATGGTTGATGGTCAGTATGGATGATGGTTTCCTTCCCCATCAAATATTGCTTCCATTTATTAACACTTTTTACCAATGTGTTACACAAAAATATCGTCACCTTGATTATTTGCAGTCGGTGTAGGTCTATCACCACCTATACCAACTTCCTAAGCAAGTCTCAAACCTCAGCTCTTCAAAACAAGCTTTAGAAATGAGAGAAAGACATCAAAAAAGCAATGTAACTCTGGTTCCGCACTTTCTCTCACTTTTGCCTGCGGGCCTGCATCTTTTGTTCAGGATATCTGCGTACTTATACGCTCTGTATGTAAAGGGGAGGGTGCGTACCGTTGTAAAAGTCAAAAGGCGCAATCTTTATCTTAAAAAACTCATCTTGGGTTAATTCTAGAGTTTTCTAGAAGCATTTGTTACGTGGATTGTTCGCTCCAAGTGGTTCATGCATCCCATGAGAGGAGGAACTAATCCCTTGTTGAGAGGAACTATCCCTTTGAAGGAGGACTCTATCCCTTTGAAGGAGGAGCTAGCAACTGATCTCCATTGCACTATAAATTGAGGCATTGGGAGTGGCTAGAGAGGTTAGAAGCTGAACTTTTGAGGGTAAATGCTAGTGAAATCAAGACTTCCTATTTGAGCTTAAGAGGAGAGATCACATACCTTTTTGGCTTCATTGGGGAGTGAGTGAAGCTTGTCAAAGTAGAGGAGACTTCTTGTTGGACCCTGGGAGGAGCTTGTACAGTGTCAGGGCAAAGGTTGTAAGGTTCTTCTCCTTTTGAATTAATACAATCAAGCTCATTTTTTTCAACAAGTATCTCATGTTATTTGTTTCATGGACTCCTTGACTTTCATGTTAAATATGTTTTATAATACTGGTTATTCAGGTGCTATTTAATCGTTTGCCTTGTTTGTGTTTGCAGGTTTGTGATAAAGGAACTTACTTGGATCAAAGGAGCGAAGGCATCTCCAAACTTGTGTTGGACATGAGGTAGGCCTTAAACACATTTGTTTGCCATTATTTATAAAGCACATTTAGAGAAAGATAGTGTCTGGTTGGTTTGTTTGTCATTAGGTCTTCATTAGATTCTAGGAAGGTCTATCTTGTCCGCAAGATCAACTCTTTCCGCGTGACACATACTCCTAGCCTTAGGATCCTTGGAATTCAAGAGGCATTAGTTGAGTTAGGAGACTCTCCCACACTATCCACCGAATCTGAGTTAGGGAAAGACGCTTTCTTTACTTCTACAGGAAAACACATTGTAATTAAGGAAGTAGAATCACCTGAAGAAGAAGAGGGAGAAATTCCTCCTCATTCGCCATTAGTAGAAGAACCAGAGGACTCTGAAATCTCTAAGGAAGCTGTCATGACAGAGGAAGTAGTAAACGGATTTGGAGGAGGTAGAGGTAGAGGTAGAGGAGGAGGAAACAATGGAGGAGGTAGAGGTAACAACGGGGGAAATAGGGATGGAGATAAATCATTTGGATTTCCTATAGTTGATGAGGAATCTTGAACAACAATGAAAAACATCTCACCATCTGTCCTCCCAAAATTTTATGGGTTGAGAAGTGAGGACCCTGAAACATTTTTATTTGAGTTTGAAGTCATGTGTCGAACTTATGATTACATGGAAGATGCTCAAAAACTCAAGTTGTTTCCTTCAACATTGAAGGGAGCTGCTCTAAAATGGTTCATGGGGTTAGTTACTCAATCAATTAGGACTTGGAATGACATGAAACAAACATTTTTGGGTAGATACCTGGACTATTGTATGCCCACCAATCATAAGGACGAGGTATTCAAAATGGTACAAAAAGAAAATGAAAACTTGGAGGATCTACTTGAAAGATTTCAGTATAACCTCAAAAGAGCAAAAATGATTAACCTAGATGAAGAAACCTTGAAAGCCCTTCTACTAAAAGCCATTAGAGATGAATGGATAGATATTTTGAATATGATGGGGAAAGGAGATATATCTCGACTTCCACTTCATGATATAGCAGAGCTATGTGTCCATCTCTCAAGGGGAAAATCTAAAACTGGAAAAGGGCCTAGAGATCCTTCTCTCATCAGAGCAAATAAATTTGCAACTGAATCAGTGAGTAGGGCTGAGATTGGCAACATGCTTGATGAATTTAAAACAGATATTTTAGGGAGTCTTAGTGAGCAACTAGACACCCTTAAGATACAAAACAAGCAGAAAGCAGAAGCTGAAGCTTTAGCCATCTTTTGTCCAAAATGTAGGAAGAAATACGCTCTAAGGGAATGCCCCTTAGATGCAAAAGTTGTAGAAACATGCGTGATTTGCTCAGAAAGCCATGAGACCAAGCATTGTCCTTCATTTCCTGGGCTCAAAGCTGTCTTTCCAGAAGACCCAAATTCAATTGAGTCTCTCTGTTTTGTTTCAAGGAGACCTTGGCAAGGGCAACAAAATCAAGGGTTTAATAACCCCATGAATTTTCAACGCCCACCAAGTTGGAATCCTTGGCAACAACCTTGGTCCCAACCGCAAAATCCATTTCAATCATGGATACAAGGTATGCAAAATCCTTATGGGAGATTTGCTCAATTTTACCAATATCCTCCATCTTTTCAAAACCAGCAAGTTCCACAACCTCCAAATCAGAATCCACAACTTTCATTACCATTTCCACAACAAAAACCTTCTCAACAGAATCCAAATTCCCAACTCTTGCTTCCATTCCAACAAAAGACAAATCAACTACCTTC
>APFE031231807.1:10419-29995 GCA_000404065.3 Pinus taeda | reverse complement strand
TATTTTTTACAATAATAGCATTGGACATTGGATTTTTCATACCTTTGTCTTTGAGCATGATGTTGTCCTCTTTGTTGGTTGCTGCCTTGGCCTTGGTTCTGATTTGAATTGCTGCCTCTTCCTTGAGCATATGCTGGACTGTTCCTTCCACCTCTGTTCTGGCTTCTGCCTCTTCCTCTCTTGTTTCCTCTACCTTGACCTCTTCCTCTTCCAAAGGACATCTGGGTCTTAAAAGCTTGCTCTAGAGATGAGTTTTCACTCCTACCCAATCTCTGCTCATGTGTTACCAGTGATGCATGTAGCTCATCAACTGAAAAGTTTGAGAGATCCTTTGTCTCTTCAATGGTGGTGACAATAACATCAAACTTTGAGGGTAAGACCCTCAATATTTTCTCCACAATCCTCCTTTCTTCAAGAACTTCTCCATGGGTTTTTATCTGTGTGACCAAACCAATTACATGTGTGAAGAATGAGTCAATGTTGTCTGACTCCCTCATGCACAGATTCTCAAAATCTATCCTCAGCAACTGTAGTTTTGTTGTCTTCACTTTCTCCATGCCTTGATAGGTTGTCTTGAGGGTTTGCCATGCTTCTTTGGATGTCTTAGCTACTGCTATCCTTGGAAACACACTCTGGTCCACTACTTGATACAAAAATACAAGGGCTTTTGAGTCCTTCTTCTTATTGCTCTTTAATAGATTTTTCTCTGCTGGAGTTAATCTATTAAACGCATTTTCATCTGTTGGTTCTTCAAAACCATCTTGAACTAATTCCCATAAATCTTGACAGGCAAACAGGGCTCTCATGGTTATTGCCCAATAGTCATAGTTTTTCCCATTAAACTGTGGGAGCTGGGTGTTAAACATACCCATACTAGTGCTTGTGCCGGCCATTCCTTGCATCCTTAGTTATGCTTCAATTTCTTGACTGTGTATTTTAAAACAACTGACTGCTTCTTCAGCAACACATAAAAAACTTTGTGAAATACCTGAGTATTTTCTTAACTGAGCCTTCACTCTGCTGGAGAAGATCTACTGCTGCAACAAAAGACTCCTCCCTTCAGCTTCTTTGTCACCTTCAAAGAGCCTAAACCTGGCTCTGATACCACTGTTGGGGATTTTTATGGAAAAATCCCAAAAACAAACAATTCAAGCACACAGAGACAATGCTCTGTTTCCTTTACTCCACAGGATCTTTTGTGCATAGGGAAGCTTAAATTTTTTTTACTGAGAACAGAGTATTACACCACCATAAAAGATTTCTATTCATTAAAACAAATTCACTGATACATATTCATCCTCTATGCTGAGAGGGATTCACCCAAAAACTTAAAAAAAAAAAAAAAACAAAATACTCTGCCTCCTTTTACAAATGATTTTTACACCACTGTGTAAAATCTTCTTTTCACATTTACTGCTGTAAAATAGCTTTTACATTTACTGTTGTAAGAATAGGAATTCTTACATAAGTTTACTGCTGTAAAATAAATTCTTTTACATTCACTTCTATGTGAAATGCTTCATTACATTCGAAATGTTGGGGATTTTATATTTCATAAAAAAATCTTTCTCATTCGTTTCAACAAACAATACAAACACCTGTAAGAAGGAATCCTTAATTTCATTCACTGTCGGGAGTCTTTTACACTGTTGTGTTTCCCCTATTCTTTTCAGCTGCTGCAAGCCCACTTCCTCACGTCCCATGTGCAATACTAAAACTATATTCAATACACACACACACCATAAAACCTATATGACAAAAACATAAAAAAACGTTGACTTTCCCATACCATCATTTAATTCACCCCCATACATGCCGTAAAAAAAAAACATAAATATCTACCTACGCATATGACAATTTATTAATAAAAGGTATGGTCAATGAAACTTAATTTTACTCCACGCAACATGGTCAATGAAACTTAATTTTACTCCATGCAACATTAACTACAGGCTCGTATGCATCTTGGAACAATCGACGGCAGAGATCGATGGAGTAGATCGGACGGCGGAGGAGAATATCGGGTGAGCCTTTTTAACCAAACTTTACCTCCCGAGAAACTGTCAGAGGGTGACGTCAGGCCTCTGCCACGCGTCAACACTATATTTTCTTGGGTCGCTTGTGTATGAAAACTGCCTTCACACAAAAGCGGTCCGAGAAACTCACCGTGGGTTTGTGGTTTTACTGTGGTGGTTTTGGGCATTGGTATGGCTGCGTTGAAATTACATTTTCAACACCCCATACACGAGTTCCACCTGCAGCAGTTGATAAAGGCACCCGTAGCTTCGTGTGCAAAAATGGCTCCCTGAGGCACACACCCTATCTTGATTAGGGACTACCCTGTACCTGTGGGTCATAGCCCTGATTTCCAATCTTAGTCAACAAAGAGCCCTCCATGAGTCCGTGAGTCTAGGAGCAGGCCTGTGTCAGAGGCCATGTGCTATGAGAGATGCTTTCCAACTCTCCACTATCACCTTCTCCACCTCTACATTGACGAACGTCATACACCTAGCTAACTCTATGTCAGTGGGCAACGAGGAGGCGTGCTATGGAATTCCCTGAACTATAGTTTTTGATTCAAGAATTCTCCACCTGGTTAAAAATTTAGAGTCATTTGAAAACCTTGGCGCGCAACTCTTTATTTTGAAATCTTGGGCAGGGAGATAGCATTTGAAATCAGCACAAAAATGGCATTGAATGTGTATACTGCATTTTGTCTTATCTGTCTTATCGATCACATCTGGGAGCCAGAGCTGAGCTATGGAGCGAGGCATCGGAAATGTTGTGGAGTAGAGATGTCGGAAAATCAAGAGGCTCCAGATGTGGTTTCTGAAATACCAATGCTATGTATGCATGGACATGTATAATTATGATATGCCATGGTGCCATGCACTACTGTCTACAAGTACTATAAGGGAGAGTTTCGGCAATTGTGGCAAGTACTGTAATGGTGCATTAAAGGATCTATAGAGTTGGAAATAGGATTTTCCCAACATTACACGTTTCGATGGTAAATATTGATAGAATTAGATCGGGTTTTTCAAAAAATACTTCCTGTGAAATTCCTAAATATGTCCTCAATGTGTGTAATGTTTTCGTAATATATGTGTAATGTAATGGAGAGAGTGATAAAGTTGTGGAATTGATTTATTTGGTTTAATTTTAGATTTAGTTAGTATTAAATCTACAAAACTGTAGTTGAAATGAATGTCACTTAATACATTTAAAAAAAATTGATTATAGAATTTTCTAAATCACAATGATAATCATGATCACTGAATTGAAAATTACAACGAAGAAAGGTTGTGATACACCAGTGGCAAAAACATCCCTAATACTAAATGTATGATTCCTTGCAACATTTCATATGTATAACCATTTTCAACCTCCAAAGTGGTTTCACAAACTTTTGGATCTTAGTAACGCAACGTAGATCTGTTTAAATGAAGTTTAGGCTATTAATTTTTTTGTTTTTAATGATTAATAGAATTGGGTGACAAATTAATTTATGGTAATATTAATATAGATTTATTGAAGCATGAATTTAACATAAGTGAAGAGGGATCAAATTACTTTAGGTGCAAACTATTTTTAGATTGTAATTTTTAGTTATTTAAATAGTATTTTTGAGATAACTATATAATTTAAATAGTATTTTTGAGATAACTATATATTTTTATTTTATTATAGGCTAGAAAATATTTATTTTTTTTTATTTTAAAAAAATAAATGTTAACTACAAATTAAACATATACTTACACATTACTTTCACACTAGGCTTTAGAACGGTCTCAACTCAATAAATCTAAATACTCACGATATAATATAACTAAAAACCACCTTTTTGAAATAAAAAAATTCACATGAAATGCTTACCGTTACCGTATACAAGATGTTGAGGGAAATTTTCTATCCTAGACCCCCAAAAATTAGATTTCTTATGCTCAATGATGAGAGCGATGAAAGCATCTTCTGCAGCTCCAACAAGACAACTGTTGCTAATGATAACTATGCCGAGTTACCTGTCCAGGACAGGGAACTATGTGCAGGATCACCAATTATATTGTCCACTGTGTCAATGAATTATTGCAACCAGATATTCTGACGGAGAAGATCCCTCGTATTTAATTTCATCAATCATATCAAACTGTACAAGAATTAATGCACCCATTGCAACCAGATATTCTGACGGAGAAGATCCCTCATATTTAATTTCATCAATCATATCAAATTGTACAAGAATTATTGCGCCTAGATCACCTAACATAGAAATATTCTACGGAGTTGTCTATAATGCGACTTTTTGGAGATTCCAGTGACAGAATTCGGCGGAAGAAATGAGGTTAAATCTTGATTTTTAGCAGTTAAAATGGTTTTTTAACTGTATATTTGGATTCAACGCCCTGAAAAACCCCTGGGAGCCATTGATTGTGTAGAAACTAGCTATCAAACTTGGGATTCCAATGAATTGCTGCCGGATTTTCACCGGGAAAATCCGCCGGAAAGGCTTTCAAAAAGTCGCGTTATAGACTACTGCATATTCTACCGTCTATGTCTTAATTTGTGATACCTTAAAAATATATTTACCTAAAATAGATATTAAACAAGCTAGATTGGTTTAGTCTTCCATCGAAAAATAAAAGAATGTGTAATTATGATGAAAATCACCCGGGAAGCAGGACGTATATACCAAATGCAAAGACCAAGATGGAACTTAATGAATATTAGTTGGGTTAGAATGGCTTGGAGTTGGATTTTTCCCCGTTACGGGTATGTATTTCAATTTTGGGCGGAGGAAGGGTGGTTTGATTTTTATATTTAAATTTTAAGTGACTGTAGGAATAAATTATTGAGGAAATTTGTTGGGTATATTTTTAGTTTCACCGAAAAAAATAGTCCAAATTATTTATGAAAAAAAATAAATATTTTACACAATAGATATTGGAAATGTGATCAGTGTGGGAAGCCAAAATTAGAGGTACATGGTTAAAGTCAAATGGCAACCAATATTTACCACACTATCTATAAATATTTTGGGGCAATATATGCCCACCATAGGATTGAAGTAGGTACATTATCCAACAGTGAGCATACATTGCCTAGCGAAAATTAGAGGTACATGGTTAAAGTGAAATGGAATCCAATACTTACCAATCTATCTAACCATAAGTACTTCGCGGCAATATATGACCACCATAGGATTGAAGTAGGTACATTATGCAGCAGAGGTACATGGTTAAAGTGAAATGGAATCCAATACTTACCAATCTATCTAACCATAAGTACTTCGGGGCAATATATGACCACCATAGGATTGAAGTAGGTACATTATGCAGCAGTGAACATGTACTGTGCCTCTAAAATTAGAGGTACATGGTTAAAGTCAAATGGCAACCAATATTTATCAGTCTATCCATAAATACTTTGGGGCAATATATGTCCACCATAGGATTGAAGTAGGTACATTATCCAATACTCAGCATACACTTCCCCGCCAAAATTAGAGTTACATGGTTAAAGTGAAATGGCAACCAATATTTACCAACAGAGGTACATGGTTAGAGTCAAATGGCAACCAATATTTACCAATCTATCCAAAAATACTTTGGGGCAATATATGTCCACCATAGGATTGAAGTACGTACATTATCCCAAAATTAGAGGTACATGGTTAAAGTGAAATGGCAACCAATATTTACTATTAGAGGTACATGGTTAAAGTCAAATGGCAACCAATATTTACCAGTCTATCCAAAAATACTTTGGGGAAATATATGTCCACCATAGGATTGAAGTAGGTACATTATCCAATACTCAGCATACACTGACCCGCGAAAATTAGAGGTACATGGTTAAAGTAAAATGGCAACCAATATTTACCAGTATATCTAACCGTAAATACTTGGGGGCAATATATGCCCACCATAGTATTGAAGTAGGTACATTATCCAACAGTGAGCATATACTGCCCCGCCTATTAATGGGTGGGTAAATATGTCTTGCAAGTGAAATGTACAGGTTTTATTTGTATATTATTTATTGTAATTTGTGCATTATTTATATGTTCACTATTTATTAAAATGTACCTTATTTATATTTATATAAAGAAAAAGTGTAACATAATATTAAAGCGAAATGAAATAAAATCTAATGTAAATTATAAATGAAATGTAAATCATTGTGTACATTATATATCTGAAAGTAAAATATACAAAATTTATATCAAATTTATTAATATATCACTTTAAACATTTACACAATTTGACAGCCAAATAAAACATTGTGATTATACTTAAATAAATAAATTACATAGAAGAGAGAAATAAAGATAAAAGAATAATGGATTGATGTAAACATTTTCATATTTTCAAAAAACAAAAAGCAATGTGGATAAAGGTAAATAAATTTCATACATTGAAAATTTTAAGTTAAATTTTTGGTAAAATGTATATTGTCAGTATATATATATAGATATATGAAAATGTAAAGAAAAACATTGTGATTAAATGTGAAATATTTTAAATAAAGAAAAATAAAATAATAATTTATAGAAAAAAATAATAATATGTTAGAAAGTGTTTACCGAAATAAAAATAACGATAACTATTGACATAAAAGGAAAAACTATTATAGAAGAGTATAAGTGATATATGATTAAATAAAAATGTGAGATTACAATATTAAAATGTGAAAAATTTGAAATGCATAAGGAAACCTGGAAGAAGGTGTTCGTTACGAGTGGCAACATGTTGTGCTTCCTCGGGAGTGGCCGCTCTAAAGAATCGCTCTGCCAGAAGTGCCTACCGTGTTGCACTTACACGCGTACATGCATTTGAAAGATCGATGTGTGGGATTTGACTGTGCATGTCACGCCCCCAAGCCTACGGTGGTCTTTCAACCATGCCGGCGAGGTGCGGCACCACCGAACACTTTCTTTTTAACAATACTCGTGCACATGGACTACGCCTAATTCACTTTCTCCTACTTAGTTTTTGATTCTCAACCAAGTATTATTATGTTATCCTTTATACCAATGAACACCCATACACATTCATTACCAATAGCATTATATAAGAGAAATGCAAGAGTATAAAGGGAGGGGAAACTCCCTGCAATATGAGTTCTCCCAACAATATATTATACAATCTTTCATTTTTACAATGCACAAGTTAAATCTTGGGAAACCCCAAATTTACACTTATCCAAATATACAACATCGGCAAACTCGGTTTCCCAGCTCGTCGGCACCTCTGCACGGTCGCCGTACGACTAACCAAACCTTCATTCACCCCATCGCACCGTCGTGTCGTTTGCCCAACTAGGGCGCACTTCAAAGTCACCACACACGGGTGCCTCCAACCGAGACACACCTCCGTTCACAACCCAACACTTCAACAAGTCTTTGTGCACACTTGCACGATGGGCGAGCACTCACCCGAGTCACCAAGACACCCACGCCAAGTCGTCGTACAACAACACCTTCGCACGATCACCCCGGGCAGGTCTTGCCCACCGCGTTCGCCTCCCACCAAGAGCATTTCCAAGTGCGACTCACCAAGGAGAGCGCATGATATATGCACTCATCCTCTCCTCAAATCTGCGCACAAGAATCTCTTGTCTCTAGAGAAAAGTGCGTATGACCTATGAGTCGAAGTGTGTGTCGTTTGAATGCTCAACGCTCCACATATATACACCTGCTTGAGTGTGGGTGGGCTGCCCAGCCGACCACCCACACACCCCATACACGCACCCTTTGAATGCTTGTTTAAGCCAGCCTCGCCCTCCATGGTATGTTGGCCAAACCCCATCGCAAACGCTCCAAGGATGGGTATAAGCCAATGCACTTTTCCATCGCAAAGTCTTCGTCGCATTTTATGTCGCATTTCTTTCGCAGCTTCGTTGCACGCCCTGTCCACGGTCACACTTCTGCTCGTAGTTCAGTCATGCATGACCGCGAGTCGTGTGCACGCGTCCGGTCGCCCGGGGCCCAACCGCTCTACACAACCAAAGGCTTTACATCCTCCTCCACCTGAAATCGTTGTCATCCTCGACAGCATACCATCCTCATAACCATCCCACGAAGATCATCCATGATGTCAACTCCTCCACATAATGCAACCATCACTGCAACATCTGTAGAACCACCGTCTCCACCATGTCTCACCTTGGAAACCATTCGTCACAAAGACAACCATACCAAGGTATACACCCATCGGTATGCCATGTATCAGAAGTCATCTCAATCCATGCCCATCAACCACCATGTCACAATCTCCACATGTTGCTCCATCGTGGAAGGCTGGCCCCTCCATCTCAAGCTACATGCCTAGTGCAACATATCATGTCGACCTCATCATGTGTCGTCCCCATGTGAACTACTGCCATGATACTCCAACATAATGCTAACACATCTCTGCACACTATTAGTCCCCATGTTTGAACTAGTCAGATGGTCAGTCCAACTGTCACGCTCAAACCATGAGAGTGAACATCATCATGCTACCATCAGTCGTTACTCAAAGCATCCCTGTCACATCCTGAACTTGATCAACAATCCATATCCATATAAGTAAACCATGCTCAGGTCCATGAAGTATCCCTCATCTCATCTGCAACATGTCATCCATGATGTTTGGTGCCAATGTGCTGCATGAAATCAGCCACATCTATCCCAACATCACCCATATGTGTGCCTCCTCCATATGAAGAGACCATCTCATCAAAATCAAACTCTCAGTATGCCACATCCATGTCCATGAAGCAACCTCCATCATATCTGCAATGTGTCATCCCCTCAAGTCTGCCATAGAAGCAAGCATACACCTACCTCATCTATCCATGTGCTGCCCATGATAATAGATCAATCAGCTCCCATGTGTCAAAAGTAGTTGAGTCTTGGCTCAACCCATGCCCAAGTGTTGCCACCAAGGCATCATCATCATCATAACTCCATCACTCCAAAGTGTCTCACATCGATCCTCCACATCAAGTCTCTCTTCCAAGCCATGTCCCATGGATGTACTTGAAAGTATGCACCCCATCCTGCATCAAAGTCTCTGACCTCAGCTCCTCAATGCATCAGATCCTCCAAATCCATCATATATGAAGTCCCCAAAGTCATAACAGTCTCATGTCATCATGAGCTCCATAAGTCATCCCCAACCAACATCTCAACAAGCATACAAGTCTCGGCCCAAGGTCTCTGCAAGATGCCTCAGCTCTTCATGTAGTAAGAATGCCCCATAGTCTGCTCACAACTCCATCCAAGTCCACGGCCTTGTTGTACAAGAGTGCACAACCTCTCCATCGGCTCATAAGCAAAACATCTCCATGTCACACCAGCAAATCCATCTGCACAACATCCCTGCTTGGCACTCCTCATTGGATGCCCATAAGTGACACCTCTACAAGTGCTCCCACATAATGTCCCTGCATAAGACTGCCATGCTCCATGTCTCCAACCTGATGTCCATGACTAAGTTTCCATGTAATCCAACCAAGTAGACCCATCACAACAATCGGTCATCCTCACCCAAGTCTGCAATCTTCGGTCTAGAGAACTCAGTCACCCAACCATATCATCATCACATGAGTCTCTCCATCATATCTCCTCCACCAAAGGTTCCATCAAGACCTGCTCTTGGTCTCGGCCATGAGAAGTCCACCCAAGCAACCCAAGTGTGTGCCCTCCAATCTGTCCATGAGTCATGCCGGGCACTTAGCCATGTGGCTAAAGCACGACCCATTCCTCCAAACGATCATCAAGTTCCACCCTTGTCACGGACTTTTGTACGTTCTCCCATAAGGTCACAGACAACCCCAACAAGTCCTGTAACAGTCAACAATCCTTGCTTCTCCATACAAGGTATCATCATAAACATCCATGGAAAGATGCTCCCTAGCATCGGCAAACTGACTTTGCCCTTCCCTGCATACGATCCATCTACCAAATGCTCAAATGAAACACATGTATCAATAGTACTTACATCATTGTCATGAGGTTCCTCCATGAGAGTACCCTCATCCATACATGTCTGCAAACTGCATGATCCTGGTCCAACTTGATCAATCTCAAGTCCATCCTCCATCATGATCATGTCTGCAACATGTCCAACTATCACAGCTTCCTCTTCCTTGTTTGCACAATCTGCAACTTCATCTTGCTCCATTGTCCATCCAAGTTGAAGAAGCTCATCTTCAACATTCTTTTCCAAGACTGCAAGCTTCTCATGAATTCGGGGATTCTCCTCTTTCATCTGCTTCAACCTGTATAAGGTAAGCAAGAGCTTCCCTTCGCATTCTTCCAAACCTGCCATGCCTTGTACTTCGTCTTCCCCAGTTCGTACTTCGTTTGGTCCACAGACGCCCAAACCATGTATACCTGCCCACACGCAGTCCCACTTGCCCACCTAACAAGTGTCCAAATCGTATGAATAGCACATAGTACCACCTGACCAATTCTACGACACCCGGCTCCAACCTTCACCAGCTTCACCAAGTTCCCTGTAACCATGAACTGGCCCTTGTTTCACTTGTATGTGAAACTAGCTTCCTTCACCTGCAAGTACCTGCTTCCACTGTCACCTCGTCACGAGAAACCATGCTCAAACCTGAACCTGTTCAACAAGCTCTGATACCAACTCACGATAGTGTGGTGGGATTAGCACTTCTTCATCAACCTAGATATCAGCTCTGATACTAACTGTCACGCCCCCAAGCATACGGTGGCCTTTCAACCGTGTCGGCGAGGTGCGGCACCACTGAACACTTTATTTTTAACAATACTCGTGCACATGGACTACGCCTAATTCACTTTCTCCTACTTAGTTTGTGATTGTCAACCAAGTATTATTATGTTATCATTTATACCAATGAACACCCATACACATTCATTACCAACAGCATTATATAAGAGAAATGTAACAGTATAAAGGGAGGGGCAACTTCTGCAGTATGATTCTGCCCAACAATATATTATACAACCTTTCGTTTTTACTATGCACAACTTAAATCTTGGGAAACCCCAAATTTACACTTAGCCAAATATACAACATCGGCAAACTCGGTTGCCTAGTTCATCGGCACCTCTGCACGGTCGCCGCACGACTAACCAAACCTTCGTTCACCCCATCGCACCGTCGTGTCGTTTTCCCAACTCGGGCGCACCTCAAAGTCACCACACACGGCTGTCTCCAACCGAGACACACCTCTGTTCACAACCCAACACTTCAACAAGTCTTCGTGCACACTTGCACGATGGGTGAGCACTCACCCGAGTCACCAAGATGCACATGCCAAGTCGTCGCACAACAACACCTCCGCAAGATCACCCTGGGCACATCTTTCCCACCACGTTCACCTCCCACCAAGAGCGTTTCCAAGTGCGACTCACCAAGGAGAGTGCATGAGCTATGTGCTCATCCTCTCCTCAAATCTGCGCACAAGAATCTCTTGTCTCTAGGGAGAAGTGTGTATGATCTATGAGTCGAAGTGTTTGTCGTTTGAATGCTCAATGCTCCACATATATACACATGCTTGAGTGTGGGTGGGCTTCCCAGCCGACCGCCCACACACCCCATACACGCACCCTTTGAATGCTTGTTTAAGTCGGCCTCGCCCTCCATGGTATGTGGGCCAACCCACATCGCAAATGCTCCAAGGATGGGTATAAGCCAACACACTTTGCCATCGCAAAGTCTTCGTCGCATGTTATGTCGCATTTCTTCCGCAGCTCCGTCGCACGCCCTGTCCACGGTCGCACTTCCACCCGTCATTCGGTCGTGCACGACCACCCGTCATGTGTGCGCGCCCAGTCGCCCGGTGCCCAACCGCACTACACAACCAAAGGCTTTACAGTGCATGTGGAGGGGAAGTTGTGATATTTTTGGAGTAATTTAAAAGTAAAAATTCGGTCGCTTACTAATTAAATATGGTTAATTTTTATATTGATATTATATAAAGAATATTTGTGTAATTATTAATTATAATAATATTATAAAAATATTTTTTTATTTTTTTTTTTTTAATTATTAAATTTTTTTTTTTTTTATTTAAATCAATTCTATTTTTAAGTTGATATATTTTATAGTTTTAGAAAGTATGAATAATAGTTTTAGAAAAACTATAGATAAGTGATATTTTGTTTATAAGTCAAAAACAAATCGACATTGAAAATAAAAGCATGAGAGATTTATGAATAATTTATTAAGCCCATTGTAGAATTTAGAAAAATATGATTTATGAAGTGATTTATAAATAATTTATGGAGTGGTTTTAAGATTTAGGAAAACCTAATTTATCCATTGTTTATGGAATGCCTTTAGGATTAGAAAAGCTATTGCATTTTCTCAATTCTACTTATTATAAATCTAGGAGAAGATACAAGAAATAATGACATAATACAAGTAAAATGAAGCCAAGAGAGGAAATATAGATTCCAAGCATAAGTAACTATGCTCTTTCTTTGAAAATTATTGTGCTTGCATATGGTGCATGAATAAATGAGAATCAAATTTATTTGCTTGAAAAAATTCATGTGATAAAGAGTCCAAATTATTTTCTTGGGAAAACCTCTATGGACTTCCATGCATAGAGGAATACATATTTTGTTCATTGAATTCTTAAAATATTTCATGTGCATTGAAGCCTTAAAATATTTACATGGGTAAATAATTTTGTCAATTGCATATTTTATTGGAAACTAGGGTCCAAATAGTTCTTTGTATCTCCCAAACTATCATATATGTGTAAACCATGAAAAATATTTTTGTAAATGAGCCCATTTTTGCCAAAATCCTCTTTCATATTTAAAAAAATCACTTTTAACTTCTCGAAATTGTGTCCAAAGTTGATGACAAAAACATGAAATTATTTAATATTTAAATCTAAAAACATAGGCTACAAATATTCATTAGAATCTTCCAAACCATGAAACGTGTGTATACAAGAACAGAGGTTTTTTCTATTGAACCTATTCCCAGCAAAAATATGGTTCGGCTTCAAAAATTCATGTCCATCTATTCGAAAATGTTACCCAAAATTGATGACTAAAACATGAAAAACATAGTGTTGTCATTTGATTTATGTGTGCGATAAGAATAGTTGTTATGTAGATATATAGAGATAAATATTGCGTTAATATTCTTCAAAAAAAAATTAATTACATGCACATAACTACTAAGTTTGATATTTCTTTAAAAGAAACAATTTATTCACATATCTATTAAGTTTGATATTTCTTTAAAAGAAACAATTTATTCACGTACACAAACATTGAACAATTATGTTGATTTTCTATAAAAAAAATAAAAAAATAAGTTATTGGCATGTGCAAAAATAGAATAAATTTATTTTAGTAATTCTGGTAACGGGTTTAAGTTATTTCATTTAAAATATTACCAAGGATGTTCTCATGATACATATGCATTAAATTTTTAATGGAAATATTGGGCTGTTAAAGAGAATATGTGCTTATGTGCATAGGAATAATATCTAGTATATTTGATCTACTGGAAATGAATATGTGAATAACTGTATTGATAAAGATCTCACATAAAACCTTTGCATAAAATAACATTGGTTGTGTTATTTGAGAAGGACTTGTTAATCATGATATTTCTTGAAGAAATATTACAAATTTGTTTGATGTGTGAAATGATAAGAAAATATTTTGTATTGCATTCATAATAGCTAGTGTGTTAGCTATTTTTTGCAAAAACAATAATTAATGTATTAGAGAAAACATATATATTTGTATGCAAAGAAGTAAATGTTGTGTTAGAACTCTTCAAAAACAAGAGAGGATAAAAAAATGTCCTTATTTCCATTATCGAATTACATTCTTGGAGAGGAAAACTCGTAATCACATGTTTTATTGTGTTAAGATTCCTTAGGAAGATTCTTTAGAGAAACATATACACCTGCATACATGGAAAATTATAGTTTTGGTACTACATTTCTGGAGAAAAGGAAGGTGCAATCGCATAATATTGATTGTGTTAACCTTAACTTTTGGGTAAAAAAATATGCATTTGCACACCTTAAGCGATTAGCTATGATATTATTTTTATTTTGGGAGAATATTATGTATAGATATTGATCTAAATATTTTGGTAAGAGGAAAATGTTTCTTTTCATGAAAGAATAAATGTTATGTGTTTGATCCCTTGGAAAAGAAATGTGTGTATTTTTTCATGCAAGTTTTACTTAGTTTCCTTTGCAAAGAAATATGTGTTTCACATGCAAGAAGAAAAAGCTATCATGTTATTTTCTGTTGGAGAGGAGAAGTAGTTTCATGCACGAAATTATAATGATTATGTTAACTTTGTTTTAAATAGAGCTTGCATTGTTATACATAATAGCCATTGTGAAAATCTCTCCCATGGAATTAAATATTTTTGGAAAATAACAATCACTCACAACCATAAGTATAGAATCTATTTTGCTAATCCCTTTGGAAAATAAAACATAATAGTAGGCACACATAAAAAATTTCACTGGGTTAATTCTCTCAAAATATTGTTATGCATTTGCATGCACAAGAAAAATATCTAATATGTTAGTTTTCAATTGGAAAGAATATAAAAGTGCATGAAAGATTATGTTAATGTTCTATTGGAAAGATGACAATATGATTTCCTTGTTACTAATGCATGTACAATGATGTTAAAGAAGATATTTCATTACATTTTGTTTATGTTCTATGCATCCAGACAAATGCATGTCGAAGCCTCACTAATAAACATTGATTATTGGTTGATTAATATTTCATATAATCATGATATCAAGTGTGATAACGAAAATAATGACAGGAAATAATGATGACTTGTGTAAATGATAGTTTATGTTTAACATTGTGGTAGATAAATATTTGTGAAGATTGAGGAATTCTAATTACGGGATGATCCAATGATGGACCCATCATACCATAAAGACATAAAGATTGAGGATTCATGGGTGAATGATATCATGTAGATTATAATATCTTATATCTAGTTATGTTTCATTTAAGATGATTTTTCTATGTAATATTTTATGATAGTGGTCAATAAATGGACTCCCTTATAACCATTGAGTGAGGGGTTAATATCCTCATGGCTGTATAATAATAAAATTAAACATTTGTTGGTTTTCACCCTATGGGGTTTCTAAGGTATATTGGTGTCTAATTATGTGATCGTTCTTTGTGTGATCTTTAGGATGTTAATTTCTTTCATGATGTGACTTTTACATTATCAAGCATGTGATTTAGTAATTGAATTAAAAGAATCATGGAATTGATGCATAGTTATAGCAGTAAATATAAGTTAATATGCTACAACAATGGTAATTAATTGTTGTGTAACTCATTATTCTCTTACTAAATATTTATCTATGTAATGATAATGGTTATTCTAATTGTCATTGAGGGAATATAGAAAATAATCTAAAATCTTAGACATTGGTAAATGCTGAATTTTTTTTCTAACTAGATGCATTTTCCCGTGAGGTTACCGGGGGGTGTTACAAGTGGTATTAGAGTAAAAAGTTGCAACATTGATGCTTTTTGGGAATAATTAAGTAAAATAGAAGTAGAGTTGTGATTCTAGTGGGCATCATCTCAAGTGTGCTTCTAACTGAACTTATAGTAGACTACAACTAACATGAGATTCATGATGCATGATTAATGACCACATTAAAGAATAAAAAGTAATAGTGTTGCTTTAAAATTTATGCGCATGACATTTTAGTATTGATGTCGATAACAGACAATAAAATATTTATTGTATCTATGAACAATCCTGTGCACTCATTAGTTATAGTGAGCATTAATTTCCAACCTATGCGTGCATACTATGACAATAAAGATTATGGTGTATAAAAAAATAAAAAACCATCAATAAAGTTATAATGCACTATTTATAAAGAATGAATGCATGTATGGTTTTTGTGATAACTAAAGAATGTATAAGTTGAGGTTGACTCTAAAGAGAACAATAAAATGTTTTAGAAAAAACATTGAAAGAACGTCTTTAGATGTTAAAAATGGGCAATGAGTCAAGTGGAATTCATATAGTGAACATAAACTCAATTAAAAACTCATAGTAGCATAATGTTGTGTTTTATTTCTTCATGCAGAGTTGTAGATGAAAGTTTGTTTTTCATATGTTTGATAAAAGCGGTAAATAAGATCCAAAGGTTTGGTGTTTTAAACAATTGCATCCTTGGGAGTTTCGATGTGATTCAACTCAACATCAAGGGTTATTCCTACCTTAAGGCCATGTAACCCCCACTTTCATTCAAAACAAGTGCTTTTTAAGCTCAAATACATAATTTGGTTGATTTTTCTTATTTTTTGTTACCCTATAGGGATTGTTGATTATGTTGTTTTGTAGAAATTTTATCATTGATGACATTAATATGATTCATGCTATTTTGTAAATTCTAGTTGTATTGCCTCTCTGATAGTTTAATCATCTTTATGGCAATTTATTTCATGTCTGCTAACTATTTGCTAAAATGTCTCAATAACTGTAAATCATATGCTTGCAAATTGTACGTTAAAATGCCTCAATGGCTGTAGATTCCATGTTCGCGAAATATTTTATAAAACTCCACAGTAGTTTTATATTGCATGATTGAAAACTGTTTGCCCAAAATTCCGCAATGGTTGTCACTCACATTGTTACAATCTAATTCTAAAGAAAAGAAAAAAAAAAGAAAAAAAAATGCATTTTGTGTCCTAATGTTTAATGAGACTGTTATTTCTCTATAATATTGATGGTTATTAAGGTGAGACCTTATAGAAAGTATAATGCTATGGTGTCTAATATATGTTAACTTTTTTTTTCTATGTAGCATGAGTGTTGTTATGTGTAAATCTGAAATGTATACCACCCGTATGACATTTGATGAATTGACATCAATGTACTCTTAAAAATTATGGGACCCATGTTGAGGGTCAAGTATAGATGCATGGTGTACATAAATATTCATTTCCTATGATGATAACATGAAAATGAACAATTATGTAAATTACAATGGGTTTTTTGACATTTAATTATTATTGGATTGAATGACTATGGAAATTGTGATGGCACTGATGTAATGATGTAATATTTTATTTTATTATTAATCTAATGAATACATTGTTTGGGATATTCAGAAAATAACTCAATTTTTAGAAGACTTCTTATCAACTTATGAAAAAATATTTGTGGCAAAGTCCAACATGAACCTTCCGTAAAAATTTCCTAAAAGTCCTTAGGAGAAAATAATAAAGAGGAAACTATTATCATAATGGAATAGAGAGATTATGTTAATCACTTAGTTGGAGATAAATACTAAGTGTGGTTAAATAAAGCAAAAATGCAGAGAAGGGCATGATTTAAGGAAAAAGAAAAGAATATTTTCGAAAAAAACTAAAACAAAGAAGCCAAGGGAAAAGGTTGACAGATCTTAAAGCAAGATGCTACTAAAAATCTGCTAGGAAAAAACCACCAAGGAATCAATGAGGTTGTTGATTCTAGTGGCAAGTAGATCTTAGAGCGGTAGGGAACTATTGGAGATATTTCACGACTGAGTGGAATATGCTCAATTCCTAAATAATTCCCAAACATTAACTATGGTTATATGGAATTATCTCTATATGTTTCTATTGATTTTGAAGTCATCTAAGGATGTTGGATGCTAGAATAGACCATAAGTTGCATGTCTCTAAGTTGATGTATGTGTTATAGTTCTACATGCATGTAGGTTTCTATGAGAAAATGAACATGTTAGAAATGAATTATCTCTATACATGCATAAAGGAAATAAATTGTTAATCTATGTGCTTATGATTTAACTTATGATGGAAAGATTAAGACCAGAGGAAAATGGTTCAAGATAAATGCCATAAATTTGAATTTGATTGCAATTACTTTGTGAGAGAAAGACAATAATTTACAAACAATACTAGTGGGAAATAAATACTGATGTAACCCCTAAAGAAAAGAAATCATCGACTTGATACATATTTTTTATCATTTTGATGATTAGAAGGCTAGTTCTCTTTGGGTACTTGTGAAAGTACTACAATTAATGTATTATTTCACATTGCATAAATACTTGATAATTACAAGTATTTCATTTGATAAACATTATCAATTCTACTTATTGAACATAAAAATCCTTCAGTCTGAAGGGAAAAGATTCCATTTATGGTTATTTAGATTGTTATATTATGAGAAAAAAATAATGTTCCAACAGGTGAAGAACACTGAGACACTGAGGATGGAGTTCTCTTTAAGGGGGGAGTATGTAATATTTCTAGCCTAATCTACTATAAAAAAATATCGTAAAATGTTATGGTTATTTAGATTGTTATATTATGAGAAAAAAATAATGTTCCAACAGGTAAAGAATGCTAAGGACGAAGTTCTCTTTAAGGGGGGAGTATATAATATTTCTAGCCTAAGCTACTGTAAAAAAATATCGTAAATGTGGGTTGTTGAATAATTAAATATTATTAATTCTTATATTTATATTGCATGAAGAATATTCTTGTAATTCTTAATTATAAGAATATTACAAAAAATAATTCTTAATTCTTTTATTTAGAAGAATTTATATTCTTCTATCTAAATGAATTATATTTTCAAGTTGGTTATATTTTTATGAGTTTTAGAAATAAAGAGTAATAGTTTTAGAAAATATATGGATAAGTGATTATTTTGTTCATAATGCAAAAACTAATGTACCTTAAAAAGAGAAGCATAAAAGATTTAGGAATGATTTATTGTGTAATTATAAAATTTAGAAAAATATGATTATGGAGTGATTATGGAGTGATTTCAGGATTTAGGAAAAATCTTATTTATGGAGTGGCTTACGGAATACTTTTAGGATTTAGAAAAGCTATTGCATTTTCTCAATTCTACTTATTGTAAGTCTATGGGAAAATATGAAATGTAATGAGAGAATACCATGTAGAATGGAACCAAGAGAGAGGAATGATGGATTCCAAACATGCATTAAAAGATAAGTAATTATGTTCTTTAAAAATTATTTCTCTTTCATATGGTGCGTGAAGAAATAAGAATCGAATTTATTTACTTCAAAATTTTCATATGAGAAAGAGTCGAGACTATTTTCTTGGGAAAACCTCTATGGACTTCCATGCATAGAGAAATAAGTGTTTTGTTCATTGAATTCTTAAAATATTTCATGTTCATTGAAAACTTAAAATATTTTCATGGGTAAATAATTGTGTGAATTACATGAATTATTGGAAAATAGAGTATAAATAGGTTTTTGTATTTCCCAATCTATGATAAATGTGTAAAACCTGAAAGAGGTTTTTGGAAATGATCCCGTTTTTGCCAAAATTCTATTTCAAATTTAAAAAAATTGTTTTTAAATTCTCGTAAATCATGTCCAAAATAGATGACAAAAAAAAATAAAAAAAATATTTAATATTTAAATCTGGAAAAATGGGCTGCAAAAATTCATTCGAATCTTCCAAACCATGAAACCTATGTAAAAGCTAAGAGATTTTTTTTAATGACACTGTTCTCATAAAAAATTTGTTTCATCTATTTGGAAACCACGCCCAATG
>APFE031231807.1:0-10342 GCA_000404065.3 Pinus taeda | reverse complement strand
AGGAAAATTGAGTGTTTTCATTTGATTTATGTACGTGATAAGAATAATTGTTATGTACAAATATAGAGATAAACATTGTGTTAATTTTCTTGAAAATAAATAAATTAATTGCATACATAAACCAATAACTATTAAGTTTGATATTTCTTAAAGAGAAGCAAGTTATTTCCATGCACAAACATAGAACACTTATGTTGATATTTCTAAAAAGAAACAAGTCATTCACATGCACAAAAATAGAACAATTATGTTAGTAATTCTTGTAAAGTAATCAAATTATTTCATTTAAAATATTACCAAGGATGTTCTCATGATACATATACATTAAATTTTTAAAGACAATATTGGACTCTTAAAGAGAACATGTGCTTATGTGCATAGGAATAATATCTAGTATATTTGATCTACTAGAAATGAATATGTTAGTGATTTTATTGATACAGAGTTCACATAAAACCTTTGCATAAAAGACTACTTGTTGTGTTATTTGAGAAGGATTTATTATTCATGCTATTTCTTGAGGAAATATTACAAATTTGTGTGATATGTGAAATGATAAAGAAAATAGTTTGTATTCCATGCATAATAGCTAGCGAGTTAGCTAAGTTTTGCAAAAAGAATGATGGGTGTGTTATATTCCTTGGAAAACATATATATATATGAGTATTTTTTATGTTAGAACTCTTTAAAAAGAATAGAAGACAAAAACATGTCCCTATATCCATTATCGAATTAGATCCTTTGAGAGGAAAAATGGTAATCGCATGCTTTATTTTGTTAGGATTCCTTAAGAAGATTTTTTAGAGAAACATATACACTCTCATGTAGGGAAAAATATAGTTTTGATATTACGTTTCTGGAGGAAATGATGGTGAAAATGCATAACACTAATTGTTTTAGCTTTCTTCTCGGAAAAGTAATATGCATTTGCACACCTAAAGGGATTAGCTATGATATTAGTTTTATTTTGGGAAAAATTATGTAGAGATATTGGGCTATATATTTTGCTGAGGAAATTTTTTCTTTGCATGAAATAATAAATGTTATGTGTTTGATCCCTTAGAAATAAATGTGTTTATTTTTCCATGCAAGATTTAGTTAATTCCCTATGGAAAGAAATATGTGTTTCACATGAAAGAAGAACAAGCTATCATGTTTATTTCTGTTGGAGAGGACAACTAGTTGCATGCACAAAATTATAACTATTATGTTAACTTTGTTTGAAATAGAGCTTGCATTTTTATACATAATAGCCACTGTGAATAAATATCTCATGGAAAAAAAATGAAAAAGAACATGCATAATTATAGAATCTATTGTGTTAACCACTTTGGAAAATAAAACATAATAGTAATTACAAAGAAATTGCTTGTTGGGTTAGTTCTTCTGAAATCTTGTTATGAATTTGTATGCACAAGAACAATATCTAGTATGGTAGCTTTCCTTTGGAAAGAACATTAAAGTGCATGCAAGATTATATTAATGTTTTTTAAAAAGATAACATGATTTACTTGTTACTAATGCATGCACAATGATGTTAAATAAAACATTTCATTACATTTTGTTACTAATGCATGCACAATTATGTTAAAGAAAACATTTCATTACATTTTGTTTATGTTCTATGCATGCATAGAAATAGATGTTGAAGTCTCACTAGTAGAGATTGATTATTGGTTTATTAATATTTTATCTAATCATGGTATCAACTATGCTAACCACAAAAATGATAGGAAAGAATGATGACTTGTGAAAATGATAGTTCATGTTTAAAATTGTGGCACATAACATTTATGTAGATTGATGAATTCTAACTTCATGATGATCCAATGATGGAAACCGCAAGACCATAACGACATAGAGATTGAGGATTTGTGGTAAATGATGTCACGCGGATTGTAATAACTTATAGGTAGTTATGTTGCATTTAATATGATTTTTCTATGCAATATTTTATGAAAATGGCCAAGAGAGCAAATCTCTTGTAACTCACCCTCATGACCATTTAATAATAAAATTGAACATTTTTTGGTTTTCACCCTACAGATTTCCAAGGTATATCCGTGTCTAATTATGTGATTGTTCATTGTGTTTATGATGTTCATTTCTTTCCTGAATTTACTAATTGAATTAAAAAAATCATGCAATAGATGCATATTTATAGCAGGAAATTTACCTTAATATGCTACAATAATGATAGTTAATTCTCTATGCTTTTAATAAATATTTCTATATGTAATAATGATGATTATTTTAATAGTCATGAAAGAAATATTGAAAGTAATTTAAAAAATTACACACTGCTAAATGTTTGAAAAAATTTGTTAACTCCGTACATTTTCCTTAGAGAGATTACTGGGGGCATGTTAAAAAATATGGGGGTGTTGAGCAACTGAGATGTCAGATAAGATGTTTTTGCGGGTTTGGATGTTGCAGTTTGACAGTTCGAGTGGGTAGATGTTTGGATGTTGCAGTTTGACAGTTCGAGTGGGTAGCTGTGGTGCAGCGCATTTGATGGGTTTGGTGGGGATTTCTAAATGGATGTGCTTGGAAGTGTTAAAAGAAAAGTTAGGCAACACCATTATTAAAATCGTTTCCGTTTACAGTCAGGACTGGGAAGTTTTAGCTTTTTTGTTTCGTTTCCGCACAGCGCATGAAAGTTTTCAAGTATTCATAGACTTTCTTAAAACAAGTATTTACAGAAACCATTGGAAATTATAACAGATTATTTGAAACAAAGCTAAAATCCAAAAATTAAATTCATAATGGAATTTAGAAGCGATGAATTTGAGAAAAAAAAAAAGTGGTGGGTGGAAAAGAAAATGAGAAAAAGAAATTAGTTCAAGCAGAAAACATTTCACGTCTTTCTCGGACATGGCAAAAAGTAGGGATAAAGATACATTTCTTTTACAAGCTGGAAATAGATAAAGGAAAAAAAAAAAGAGTAAACTACTTGGAAAACTTTAGTTTCAACCGCTAAATATTTTGTTGCCAATAAAAAAATTGGGTCTAATTATTGGGTCTAATTTATGTTTTTTTTAAAGACAAGCAATTCATAGCGATTCTTGTAGATTGATTAAAAAAAAAAAAAAAACATAGATTTTGTTTTGCAAAAGAAATTAGTTCGAACGAAAAAATCCAAACAAATTAGGTCGAATGAAATCGGTTGGAATGAAGAAATTTTATAATTGAAAAAAAAAAATTGCTTGCAGCGGGAAAGAGAAAGACAAAAAAATTAGCGGGAATGAAAGATATTTATTAAGAGGGAAAATATTTGTTTATCAGAAAGGAAAAATCAAACTTTTTCCTTCAAGAGGAAAAAAAAATATATGGTTGAATGAAATGTAACTGCAGGAGAAACAAAAAAAATAACAGGCGTCCCTTAAAAAACAGCAATTTAAATTGACTAGTGGGAATTTTTTCTTATAAAAATAAAAATTACATTGAATAAAAATCAGAAGTGAAACCTTACATCGTCTGTGAGTATCTAGTGGAATTTATACATTGTATATTTAGTGATATCCGTTTAATTATCATTAACACTTGCATTCCTCTATACCGTTTCATTATCATTAACATTTGCATTTCTCTATGCCAAATCAGTTAAATCTTTCACATGGAAAGGATCTGCCAGTTATATTATATTTTACGATTTCAGATTTTATGCTTGTGTGATTCATGACATAATGTTCACATTTTCCAAAAAAATCACATTAAAAACAAAATAATCCTATGCAATTTCTCCAAGAAATCTGAACATAATATCTTACCATATTATAATATTCTTTACTCTCTACCCATATTTTAACTTTCGTAAAGGATTCTTTAAAGTTTAACTGAAAGAACAGTCAATGGCCTTGTACATGCAAGTGGAAAGCAGAAACGCGTTTATGGAACGCTGTTGAGGGGAACATCAAAAATTAAGCAGGCAAACCCTAAGGAGGAAGCGCTCACGCTTTGAAATCCTGAGCCAAAAAACCCATCTAGGAAACACCCGGCGAGAACCGCTGTGTAGGACAGTGAAAAAACGAACCGTCACCTACAAACCCTAGCGGTGTCGGCCCTTTAACGAAGGCTGCGACGGTGGAGAAAAACCTGGCAAGCGCGACCGACGTTAGCAGTCGTCCTCTCTTGTCCAGAGTTGCGCTGCTCGTCCCGTCGTCCTCTCCCTCGCCTGCACAAGAACAAGAAAAATGAAAACTGTTAGGGCTTCACATATGTCACTGCCGAAGAAGGGTGACAGGGAAAAAAAGCTTGAAAAAACCAGGTCTGCTTCTGTATTTACCTTGTTCATTTTCGGCAGGAGCGACGGTGTACGAATGACCAAGGGAAACGAAAAGATGACAACCTGCAATGTGAGGCGAAAGAACGCTGTTGGTCTCGTCTGCAGTGGGTTCGGTGGCTCAACGGTGCTCAAGGGCAGCTCACCCCTACATGTAGGGAGACCCAGCGGCTTTGGTGAACAAACCCATCTCCTCAAATATCACAAATGGCGGGAGGGCAGGTGTCACGACTTTATTTTTGTGGTAGTCTTTCAAGAATTTATATGCAGGTGCGGCACAGTCTACTTTTTCTTTTAACGAATTGCCTACTTCAACACTTAATTAATTTCTCTCTAAGTAATTAATTTCTCTCCGCATATTGTTATCCCGAAATAACATTCATTATTTCTTCTTCAATTATATATTCAAATCATAAAATAGGAATGTATACATACATATACTTGGGAAGGGAAACTTTGGGTTAAGTCTCCTTAACTCTATCCAATGTTATATAAAAGTTTTAAATAATGTACAAATACAATTTTTTACAACTTTTCCCAAGTTCGTGCAGCGACCAGCACACCTTGCCAAATTTACTCGGCAATTGTGCCTCAGTCGTGCAGCGTTGGAACCTGTCTGCACTACTTCCACTCGAAACCCCAAAATTATGCTTCCCAAAATGGTCGTGCATCACCATTGCCTTTAGACCCGATCAACCCAACTCGTTTAGTCGTGCCCAGGTCGTACTTTGAGTTGTGCCCAACACTTTGCTTGGTCATGCCAGTCCTCCCATTTAGCAATGCCCACATCACTGTATAGTCATGCCCAACTTCATTCAGTTGTGACCAAGTCATTGCCCGTTCGTCACACAATCATGCAACGTTGCCACACTTACAACTCACTGTGTTCGTTAATACTCGGACAAACCATGCAGTGTTGTCCACCGAGCATGTGCGTCGCCTAGGCCTGTGTTAGCGGCACTACCTACTCGTGCCCTACCTACCCATGCCCTGCCTACGGAACCGACTTCCGACCCGACATGCGACATAACCCCTAGACGTGTCCTTGACCTTCAGTCTTCTTCATTTTCTTGTCTCTTCGCTCTATTTTCTAAGTATGAGCGAGTATTTTGGATACCAAATTCCAACAACTTGACCTCCAATATATACACACTCCAATGAATGTGATTTTCCCAATGGTCATGTCTCTTGGGCTCCTTGCAGATTAACCTACCCATGTTCATGCCCGAGCGACCTTCCTATCTACCCAACTCGCACATGTTAACAAACCTTCACTCATCGCATTATAACCTGTTGGGTCAGCTCACCCACTGTTCAGCTTACTCCAACACATCACATATGCTCATCTAGGTCGACCACTCGTTCGTAACCTGTCTCGCCCATCACATGTTTCTCCCACTGGTTGCCTCTGCATGGTCGCTTGTCCACATAGCGCATTGAGTGGGCGCCCGCCTACCGATGCACTCACTATACGTGTCCATCCACCCGTCGCACAATGACGACCAAGTCGACTTTAACTGATGGTGGGGTCACACAAAACTGAATGTCTCACATCCTAGTAACCTTTAACCGAATGCTCCACCCGAGTCTCCTTTAACTGAACGTGGGCATCCATCACACATCTAGGTACGCCCGTACTATGAGTTTGGTTTTTCAAATTTCTTGGGCGTTCCCGACTAGAAGCCCTAACATCATCCCCCACTCTAAAGAAGGGTTTCATCCTCGATAACACCATCATCAAAATATCATAAAGTGTTGCTAGCTTTAACATCTAATATCCATGCTACCTAACTTTGCTCTCCATCACATAAACCTCCATCAAGGCTCATGACTCCATAAATGGTAAATTCTCCTCAATCGATGATCATCATCCACATTTGTCGCAATTTCCACATGCTGCTACATCATAGAAGGCTAGTCCCTCCAACTCAAGCTAAATGCTCTCGCTGCAACATATATCGTGTAAACTCACCATGTATCACCATCCTATGAACTACTACCATGATACTCCAATTCAACTCAAACAGATCTCAGTGAACCTTGATATATCTTTGACATAACATAGTACACCGTCGACCCCCATGACTCGAACTAATTCAATGGCTAGTCAAAGCATCATCCAAATCAATGAGAATGCACCTCCTCATGCCATCATGAGTTGTGTCTCTAGCATCCTATCACAACATCAACTCAATCAAGAATCGATCCCATCTATATCAAAATCTAAAGTAAGCCATGTCCAGGTCCATGAAGTGGTATCCATCTTATTAGTAACATGTTCTCATCAATGCTAATGTATAAGTGTTGCTCTCTAATCAGCTACATCCATCTAAGCATCATCATCCATGTGTGAGAGGTCCTCAAATTTAACAAGAATTCCTCCCATCAATCCAATGCTAAATGTGCCATATCTAGGTCCATGAAGAAACCTCCATCTCATCTTCAATATCCCCTTTGCCAATAATGTCAAAGGGGCAAGTCCACGCCTGCCTCATCATATCATCCTTGCATTTTCGATGGTCATAGACCCGTGAGCCACCATGTCAATCAAAAGTGGTTAAGTCTCATCAACTCAACCCATGACTAAGTTCTCCCACCAAGGCATCTTTGTCGCTGCAACTCCATCTAAATCCAAAGAGTCTCGTCTCAATTGTATCCATCAATTCACTCCTCATGAACGCACCCCACAATGTGTCCAAGGTATGCATCCCATACTTCATCAATGTCAAGTACACAATCTGACCTCAACTCCTCAATTAACTAGATACTCCAAGACCACCATAATATGAAGTCTCCACTAGCTGCAACTCTCTCAAGTCGTCATGCGCTCCCATGAACCACCTCCATCCAACACTTTGGAAAGCATACCTGTCTTGGTCTCAAGTGCCTTTGCAAGCTGCCTTTTCCCTCTTAGTCATATGAATACTCTCATAGGTTACTAATATCTCCAACCATGGTCTTGTTGTATAAAATTTCACAACATTCCTATCGGCTCATCTACAAAAAATTTCTCCATGGCGCATTAGCAAGTCCATCCATACAAAATCCATGCCTTGGCACTTCTCCTTGGATGCCCATAAGTGACATCTCTATAATTTCTCCTGCATGATGTCTCTACATGAACTCTACCATGCTCTCATCTATCCAACTTGATGTCCATGACTCTAGCTGCCCATCTTGTCCACTCTAGTAGACCAATCACAACTTCGGTCATCACATCCTCATTCCTATTTAGGTTTATTTCCCTCAACCACACTAACCTCATATCACATCATATGATAGGTTCCTTCCATAATCACTGCCTCCCCCACTAAAGGTCCACCAAGAATGTCTCTTGGTCTCAACCATGAAGAATTCTACCCATGTATCATATCATCATAACTTCGGTGTGCCCTTTCTTCAATCTGCCCATGTGTCATGTCGGGAACTTAGCCAATTATCCACTTGGCTAAGCATGACACATCCATCGCAAGGCTCTGTGTGTTGTTCCCTTCCATAAGAATTGCACCTTCTTCCATAAGGTCACAAATTTCCCCAACAAGTCCTGCAACGACCAGTGTTCCTTGCCTCCTCAATACACAAGGTTTAGTCATAGTCATCCATGGAAAGGTTGTCCATCGCATTGGAAAACTTCCTTTTCCCATCTCTACATATGGTCCATCCTCCAAAAGATCCAATGAAACACTCGTAACATCAATACTTACATCTTCATGAAGTCTCTCCATGTGAGTTCCTCCTATCATCATTGTCTGCAATATGCACGATCCTATTCCAATTTGGTCAAGAATCGTCACACTAAGTTCCTCCTCTATTGTTGTTGTACCTACAACATCCTTTTCCTAGTATATCATGACTTCTTCTTCCTCATCACAATCCACAACTTCATCCTACTCTATTTCCCAACTAAGTCGAAGAAGCTCTCATTTAATATTCTCTTCCAAGGCTTCAAGTTCAGCGTGAATCTATGGGTTCTCCTCTTTCATATGCCTCAACCTGTATAAAGTTAGTAAGTGCCTCTCATGGCATTCTTCCCAAATTTCCATGCCTTTCTATTTAGCTTGGACCAAGCTCCATGCTTCAACCCTTCTCGACTATGTCACACTACAACCAAATCCTATATACCCAAACTTCAATACCAACCGCAACAACTATCATTGTATCCCTGCTTCAAATCTTTAATCAACTCGTCTCGACTTGAAACAAGCTATGATACCATCTGTCACGCCCCTATCCTTGTGGTAGTCTTTCAACCACTCATAGGTTGGTGTGGCACCACGATATTTTTTCTTTTCACCGATACTCAAGTACTCGGACTACGCTTCCTTCAACACTTAACCAATTTCTCTCTAAGTGTTATCATGTAGCAGAAATAACATTCATTATATTTTCTTCAATTATCTTCAATTATGTAGTAGAATCATAAAATACATGAGTATACACCCATATACTTGGGATGGGAAACTCTCAAGTAAATCTACCCAATGTTATATAATAGCTTCAAATAATGTAAAAGTACAATATTTTACATCTTTTCCCAAGTCCGTGCAGCCACCTACATGCCTTACCAAATTCACTTGGAAATCATGCCCGGGTTATGTAGGACTGCCACCCGTCCCCACTACTTTGGTCGGGAACCCCAAAATTTTGTTGCCCAAAATGGTCGTGCAACACCATAGTGTTCACACCTACCCAACTTGCCTATTCATCCTATTTCACTCAATTGTTCTTAGCTCCTGCATTCATCCATGACTAGCACTTCGTTCGGTCATGCCTGACCTTTTGTTCAGTTGTGCCCACCTCACTATACAGTCGCGCCCAACTCCATTCATCTATGCCCAAGTCACTGCCCACTCATCACAAAATTGCGTAGCGTTGCCGCACTTACAACTCGTCGTGTCTTCCAATACTCAAACTCACCATGCAGCCTTGCCCATCAAGGGGGCGGATCGCCTAGGCTTGTGCCAATGACATCCCCTGCCTGCACCCTACCTACATAACTGACTCCCGACCTAGCCTGTGACCCAACTCCTGAACTTGTCCTTCACCTTCGGCCTTCTTCGTTTCCTTTTCTTCTTCGCTTTTTTTTCTAAGTATGAGTGAGTTGCTTGGATGCCAAATGCCAACAATTCGACCTCCAACATATACACACTCCAACCAATGTCATATGGGTCGACCTACCCACGTGCACGCCCGGGCGACCTGCCCATCCACCCAACTAGCACCCGTTCACAAACCTTCACTCGTCGCACTATAACCCGCTGGGTCGACTCACCCATTATTCAGCTGACTTCAACATCACGCAAATGCTCATATAAGTCTACCACTCGTCTGCAACCCATCTTCTCCATTGCACGGATTTCCCATCACATGTTTCGCTGGGTTGGCTCACCCATTATTTATCTGACTCCAACACATTGCATATGCTCATATAAGTTAGCCACTCATCTGCAACCCGTCTCGCCCATCACGCGGATTTCCTGTCACACATTTCGTGTAGCGGTCACCCCAGTATGGTCGCTCGTCCACATCAAGTGAGCGTCCACCTTCCGTCGCACCCACTGTACATGTTCTCCCACTCATCGCATATAACCAACCGATTCGTTTTTAACCGATCGTGGAGTCGCACAAAACCGAACGTCTTGCATAATAGTCACCTTTAACTGAATGCTCCACCTGAGTCATCCTTAACTAAACGCAAATACTCGTCGCACATCTAGGAATGCATGTACTACAGGTTTCATTTTTTGACTCTCTTGAGTGCTATTGACTCGAAGCCATGACAAAAGGGGGGGTAGGTAGGTGAACCGACAAAGGGTTACGGTGACTGTCGAATGAGAAGGGAGGGAAAGTCAATGGAAAATGCGCACAAAGCTACAAGTGGAGGCTGGAGGGTAGGCACATTTGTCTTAAGAAAGTTAAAAAGGGGTACGAATTCATTATAAATAAATAAAAATATTTATTTTTAACCCATAAAAAAGAAATCAATGAACAACTAAACATATAATTATAATGTATTTTTTTATAAATTAATTGCACTCAAATATTGTATTTAAAAAAAAA
>APFE031231800.1:41475-63935 GCA_000404065.3 Pinus taeda | reverse complement strand
GTGTAGACCACCAATGTACTTCAAAAGAGTCTCTGGTGAGTCTAATGAGATCTCTAGAATCAATGCTCTCTTTCTAAATTCTTGATTGTACCCTTGCACACTTTTCCCTTTCAACTGCTGAAGAGTTTGCCAACTCATCTTGGCTTGTTGCATGTAGGCCAATGGATAAAACTACTTCTTGATTGCAGAAACAAAGTCACTCCAAATAGAGATAGTCTTCCCATGTCTTTTCATGTCAGCTTGGGTTCTGCATTCCCACAAAACCAAGGCAGTGCTTCCTAGGCATAGGCTTGCCAGCTGAATTTTTCTCTTGTCTGAGTTGATGTTTTTCACTCTGCAATACACATCAATTTGTCTAATCCAATTGTCCTATTTTTCAGCATTTAGCTCTCCATCATATATAGGCAAGTCAAATTTAACAACTAGCTTGATCGAAGATGCTTTCTTATTATGTACAGGGCTATTAGGACATGTGAGAAAGCTTTCCACTTTCCTTTTCCCCTTTGAGTGGTCATGCGAATGAGACTCATCTTCTTCTTTGTCTTTTTTAGAACCTGATGAATGTTCATCCTTATGCTTTCTAAAGTCCGTATACATTTCTTCTACCATAGAGTTTATAGCTAGGAAAACTCTCTATGAATTGAGGGTGTGGCCCCATAGAATCTTCCCCTGACATTGTCTTCTGAGGATAGACTATCCCAATTTTAGGATTACTTTCGACCAACTCTCCTTCTCCTAATTTGAACTTTGATCTAGTGAGCATTCAATAGCTAAACCACCACAAGCTTGTCTAACCTTACAGCCTAGAGCTCTGATACCACTTGATTTGATAATCACCCTATGAGTGACCTCAGTTAAATATTTATTAAATGAAGGTATTATAGACTCATATTTTGGTGTGTGTGTCTATGTTATTTGAGCAACGAATCAATCAGATTGCAAATACACAGACACTTGAAATGGAAAACAACAGAGAAACACAGTAAGCAAATACAGGAACACAAGAATTTAATAATGAGTTCACCCTATCCTCCAGGGCTACATCTCCAGTCTAGCTCTTAGTGGTGGCATTCTTTTATTATTTCTTGAAGAAAAGAATTACAATGAAGGAGCTCAATATGATTTTCCTGAAACCGATTGGCTTGGCAAGGTGGTTCTTCGATTCCCCAAGCCACTAGAGTACACAGACTCTTTTCCTTTCCAACTCTTTTACCTCTCTGGTTTGACAGATACTCTCAGGGATGGCTTGAATCTCTCAAGCTCTCTAGTGCTCGATGCTTCCCTTGGTCAACTCAGCCCTCTACCTTCTTTCTTCTTTTTGCTTCACTGGTTCTTCTCTTTTTTGGTTTCTGTCTTCCTCTCTGGGTGTGTGTTTTCTATTCTCTGTTTATGGCTTTAAATAATTCGATCTCATGGCAGTTTGTTTCCTATTCCACCTCCATCGATTTGCCTACTTACAGCTACACTTGGAGTTCCTTGTTCTCGATGTCATCATCAGACTCACAGGGATGGCCACTTGTCCTCCTGCAAAATGCGCCAGCTTGCCTCGTTAGTTTGTTTCCTCGGTTACGTTATGTAATGAGTCATTTTCCACCATGGTAGTCAATTCAGACTTCAAATTCTTCTAAATCGCGGCTTATTTCTTCGTCGATTTCATCTTCTCCATTGGGAGCGATCTCAGCCATTAGATATGGAGCCCTTAGATCCAATTCCATTCGCTCGTCCCGTGTGGTTGACTAGCTCTTCTGTTAGCATTCGATGAGCGACAATTTCCTCTCTCCTCCACTTTCCATGCGTTAGGTGCTGAGTGGAATCGTTCCTTTTCCTTTGAAACTTCTTACTGCCCACGGTCGTCCCCAATCAATACCACCGTATTTGGAGCGGGTCCCACCATTAGCTCTTAGCCTTTTATCCCAAGGTTTTCCTGGCTCTCATGTGACCGAGCGCTTGGGGCTTCTCCAATTTAAGGTTTTTCGCCCAGTGATGCATGACTAAACTGCCTCTGTTTCCTGATCTGGGCCTCCCAAGGGCTAATTTTGACTCCCGCGCAGTGTCCATGGGCCTCGATCAGCGCGCTTTTGCCAAGGTACTCGTCATTACACACTAGCTGCCATTTCCACTGGTTTAGAGGTGTTCTTGATCATTGTTTTAAATCCTTTGAAGTCTATCCCAACCTGGTACAACCACAACTCTGTTAATCATTCTTTATGGATCCACTCGGATCAATAAGAAATTCAACCACCTTGATGTTTTTGCAGGTATAAGTGTGTAATTTCCACTTATTTAATAATAAATTTGAAATGCGCTATGTTTTTAGTTAGATTTCTTTACATACCCAAGGACTGGCTACTCCTTCAGTTAGGGGTACTATGTGTGCATGCCTTTCCATAATAAATATTTCCTTTTTATCCATGCACTCACCCAATTTTCAACGAATAATGGTAGGTTCCTAATGGTTTCCTTTTCAATGTATGATGGTTGTGGACCGGCTACATGCCTCTTAAATTATGATACCTATCTCCCTTGCACATTTCTATATCTATTTACACCTCATCATGTTTTCATTATAGCTATGGTTCCTCGACAATTCTATCAAAACTAGAATTAATGATTGAAATTTCATTCTATCCATGCAATTTGAAGTATAATATTAAAATATATAAACATGTTACGTCTTCCATAAACATTCATTGTGGGAAGAAAAATTATTGATCATGAGATTTAGGCTATAGATACCATAAGGAATGACCCTAATGTATTAAATATTTTCATAGAGGTAGTGTGTATGGTGTATTTCGACATATTCTAGGGTTTTTACAAGGATATTATAGTGGGTTTTCTTGCAAACTTCATGGAAAAACAATAGAGTTATGAAGGTTGTTAATTCTAGTTGCCATGGAAATTATTACCTATGTAAATAAACATGCTTCCATATGATATTACTAGATTGAACAAAAATTTTTAACCAATGTTGTTTATAGTATGTTTATAAAGGAAATATAAGTTTTACGGCCATAGAAAATGGGGTTGAGTGAAATGAGTGAAATTATCTTCCTTGACCATGGCACCATGCGTCTCTGTGCTTTCAAGAGTTCCTAAGATGTGAAGTTGTTTTTGATTTTTTTTGTTTTTTCTTTCATTTCAAATTACTAAATCATATTAACCAACCAAGAAATTATTCTTCTTTTCTTGTCTAGGAAGAACATACACATGTTCTACCAAGAGGTAGACATAAACCATTTGATTTGGGGAACTACACACATAGAAAAATGTCATCTATTACAACCAAGAAAAGATGTCCAACTCTAGTTTAAAGTTCATGGAGAAATAAAGTCTAATCATGAATTTGATATTATTGATGTTAAAGAAGGTGACTCATATGAAATACCAGAATGGGATGGTGTATAGTTATAAACAAACTATCCAAATGATTCATAACATTTTGCAACTATGTCATGGAGATAGTTGAACCAACTAGACTAGAAAAATCAAGGAAGAACCAAAAGCCTCTAATTGGTAGGATTCATACTTTGTCTCACATTTCCAAAAGTGAAAATTCATCAAAATTGTTATAATTCAACAAAATATTGACATAGAAAAATGGAAGGTTGTGTAACTGGTTCGCATTGGCTTAGAAGAAGCTAAGAAATTTTTAGGCTTAACAGAATTTGAATATATTGTTTCACATTATGACAATGATATTTTCTTGGTGATAATATTGGTCCTATTGAAAAAGGAAACGAAAAAATGAAGTTCTTAAAACCCCAAGGTAGAGAAAATGAGGATAGGTATTTGCATAATAGAGAGTCAAGTAAGAGAATTTGGAAGAAAGGATTAATTAATTGATGAAACACATATATGAACTCAATCAATTGAATGAATTAAGAAGGAAGAAGGAGAAAGAGGATTTGCTAATTACCCAAATTTTGAGGACTAAGGTACAAAATATAGAATAAGGCAAAAAGTACGAGCTGCCATTTAGTTTATTCAATAGTATATTGTGATTTTCCTTCACTAGTATACCCCCTATTTTTGAAAGAGAAGTTAATTTCCCTCCATTTGATAAACTGAAATCTAGGAATCCTACACATATTTTTGAGTATGATAAGTTCCTTGATGAGTTCTATCATGCCAAAGAGGAAAAAAATATTTGTAAGCTCGACTAGCGCAACCTATTACTTAAAGGAAAAGACAATTGGAAGACAAACCCTTATCTAAGGGATGCATATATTTGTGACTTTTATTCCTTTATGAAAAAAATATTTCATGGTTAAATGCAATCTCTATCATCTTCTTTGTGGAACATGATGAAGACCATTGGTTGCATGTAAGCCCAAACCATTCTTAGTTGATCCCTGATAAAGTGAAAATGTTTAAGGTCGACAATTTTGTTTCTTATTTCTAGAAGGCCATAAGATTGGAAACATCATAATGTGACAATGGTGTCTCTTTGAATGAAGATGAATCCTTATTCTCTTTCAACACAAACAATTACAATATCCCTTGAACAAAAGTGGTATGAACGCCTTACTTTTAACAAATTTGAAATTCCAGTTAACCATTTTGAGAAATACATCATCTGTTTGACGATAAAGGGATTTAGTGGCTCAGATTGAACATTTAGTTCCTTATTTTATGAAATCATATTGATCTCGTAGAATAATAATAGTATTTGACTTCTATAGCGATAAACTTGTGGTATTATGTAGAATAAGAGAAATAAGAATGTTCCCTTAATTGCTGCAATATTTGCATAAATATTCTTCCATCATGTCTCTCAAAATCATATTTGGATGAGTGACTATGTTACACGGGGGCATGTAATTGCTTCAGTTTTGGTAGTTGTTCAACAAAAAAGATGGAGTCCTTTTTTGCAAGTGATATGTTTCATTTACTTTACTTTTTCCAATTACTTATAACATAAATATCCCTTTTTGATATTAAGAGTGGTATGAGATAAAGGTATAGATTAGCTTATACAACTATGCATTTGCAACAACTATTAAAATATACTTTCAAATAACATGTTTGTATCTATCTACTTGAATTATTGAAAACATGTATCATATCTATCTACATATGATGTTACAAAACCCATCACCAAGTTATGAGACAAGAGAGAATATACTAGGGAACTTGTCTAGTATGCGTGTCACCATAGAAGATATTTGACAACCCATTTATCGTATGTGTTCAATGGACCATGCTGGAAATGATATATTGTAAGTTTAGTTGGAATCAACTTTGGATTTCTATTTGTAGGAAGTGACTAATATACTTGATATTTTGAAATTTGTGTCAATACATCATGTAGTTATGTGCTAAATATTCTTCCTTCATTAGATTTATGGTTAAAATGAGTTTACTAAATAGGTGATTCTAATAGGTAGAATTTGAATGGCTTGGCAATTTGTAATCCTCAAGCACACTCTAAACAATATTTCTTTAATAGCTTAGAATTCCTATAACTTCTAAAAGTATCTTATCATTATCATTATTAATATGTGTCATAATATTCTCATATTAATCTAAAGTGAATTTTGGATTTAATAAGATCGGAATTATGATTTGTGTGGTTGAAAATTCTGACTTATGATCGTTTTTCACCTGTTAACTCTATAGAGAGTGAATGAAATGCCATAGAATAGGGTCTATTTATATTAGTAAATATTTAAATAATTTTTAAAATAAATTCTGATTTTTTCTCATAAATGTTAATTTCATAATTCAATTAATTAATTTTTTCTATGTAATTGTTACCCCCTAATTATTCTTGTTTTTGCAATTAAAATTCTTAGTAGACTAGTAGTGGTTAATTATAGGATGGGTGATTGAATGTTGGATTCCATTGTGGGTTGATTATTCAACATAATTTTTCCAATATAAAGTTAGACAGTGAATTAATTTCCAACCTAGATTGAATCCTTTGATTAATTGTTCTACAATGCATGTTAGGGAAATTAGTGGGTAATACCCCTCTATTTCTGTAATGATTGTTTTATTTTCAGGCTAAAGTATGTTAGATTGGATCGTGGAAAAGAAATGATTTGTTTAGTGAAAAATATAGTAAACTGCTTATTTCATAAGTAATTTTTATTAATAAATAAAAGGGTTGGAATTACTTGGTAATGAGCCAGTTCAGTATGAGATTATTTCCAAACAACAAAAAAGGAAGACAAAAGTCCCATTAGTAGATGATATTGATATAAAAGTTTGATAAGACTTAATGGATAGGATAAAATGATCTATTAAATCTTTTATCTAGAGAAAGATGCTAATCAACAGTAAGAAGAAATCACCACGATAGAGAAAAGCGGGATTTAAAGGAAAATCCTAGGCAAGTGGAATTTCATAACCATAAAATTGGGATGCGGCTAAGAGAAAAATATGTTATGGAAGAAAACGTATAAAATACCTACTCAAGGGATGAAGAAGGTTTCTTTTCCTCGCAAGCACTTCTCAATTTGAGGGGAACTGGAGGCTTCACTTCAAGGTTGGGAGGAAAGGTGCTCATTTCCAAGTGTTCTCGTGTCCATGATTTTGGTTAGAACTTTTGTTATGATGTATTCAATAATTTAAATGGATTTAAATAGATTGTTAGAATTTATGTTATGGTAATTTCAGTATTGTAAATCGATTTAAATATATCAGTAGAATTTCTGTTACAATAATTTCAGTACTGTAAATGTATTTAAATAGATGGTTAGAAAATTTGTTGTGATACTTTTAGAACTATAAATGGATTTAAATAGATCATTATAGTTTTTGTTATGATGCTCCATTACTGTAGATGAATATATATAAATGGTTAACACTTCCATTATGACATTTCTAGTAATGTAAGTGAGTATATGTAAAAGAACATATGGAATTGTTTAGGTGAAAATGAGTATATGTAAAAGAATATATGAAATTGATTAGGTGAAAATGAATATATGTAATGGTAACATAATGTGTTTTTGAAAATTCACTTGAAAAAGAAACAAATAAACGAACTAACATAATGATTAGAATACTTTAATTTATACCTAAGGGTGGATGAAGTACTTGTGCATGGAATTGTAGCGAAAGCTTTTCTGAGTTGAAAATTACACATATGATTACACTAGATAAGTTATCATTTTCTTTTCTGCAAGACTGGTTATCATAATTAAAGGTCAAAGATGTTATAGAAGGTGGGATAAGTAGATTAAAGACTTACCTGAATAACAAAGATTATGCAAATGCAAGAGGTGGGTGCATGCATATACTTACACTGTGCCAAATCCATTCCGTTTATAAACTATTTTAATGTTAGATTTAACTACAGTTGTTCAAACAATGATTGGATAGATGTTGGAAAGAGGAATAAAAGTTGTAAAGCTACCATAAAGCCATAGGAACGGCAAATACATATTATTCTTGGGGTCACAAACTCTCTAAACATGGTCAATTATTTTTACCTAATGTTTTGAAATGTACAAATCAGCACATCTGAGTAGCTACATGAAACAAAGTTTTAGGGGATTTATCATTTTTCAAGCCACGAAAGGATTCTATAGCAAAACCATGAAAACAAACCTTATAACAAAAATTTTAGGAGCAACTAAATTCAGTAATTCCTTTAGGAAGTACAACAAATTACCTTTGAAGTAACAAATAATACACAAATGAAAATGAGACAAGTCTTAACTGTTCAACCCTCCTACTTCAACGATTTTACTTGATGATGTTACATCTTAAAATACAACGTAGACTATGATAGAATCGAACATTAATATCAATAAAATTAGAGGTGTTAATTGATACTGTTTCTTCATATGCATTGAATAAATGACCACAAACAATCCACATCATAACGGAAATATAAACTTTGAAATTGAAAATAATATGCACTGAACTAGGCAGTGCTATTGAATTAGAAATCGATAAATAGAAAAAAATACATGTGTTAGATCTTCCACCCCAAGGAAAGGGGCATTCACATTATTTATGTATGAGACCTTGCTATAAATTACAAGGAGACACTTGGTATCGAGACTAAGGTAATGTTTATAGCAGTCTCATAAATAGAAAAAATACATATAATAATCAAATTGTAACCCCTTCACCACAGGGGACAAAAAGAAAAATGGGACATAATTGTCTTCAAAAGGGCAATATGATGCTAATTTGGCCTTAGAGAACAATATCCTTTACATATTCCAATAACAATGACAACATAGCAATTTTAAAAGAGTCACCGCATTTGGTAGAGCCAAAGTAATTGAGTATCATCAACCTAGAGGAAGCAGACAGTTGGGCTTATAATTTGCAACTTAGCTCGAGTTCATGAAATGAACTATAACCAAAATACTAGGAAGGAAACCCTCACCCCTACAAGATGAGTATAACAGATATTATTAGAACCATATTGATAGAAAACAATTCTATCTACATTGTAATAAACCGAAAAAAGGAAATGATATTTTCTTACATACGCATGTGCACCCTCTCGAATACCCATGAGAGAAACTTTTAATTATGTAGGATCACTCATAATAGTGAAAGTAGAGGAAAAAAGTGGCTAAGTTTGATAGGTTACAGTGGTATGTACCTCTGGGGTACATCAAAATAGCACTCTAACTCTGGGTCACTGAACTCAACTAGGGTCTCGTGGCTCTCTCAAAATCCAACTAGACTATGTCAGAATTACCTCATTTAAATGAAAAAGTGACTAACAGAAAAAATCTTCATAATAAGTGAAATTATGAGAAGTGAGGAGAACAATTTACTTGAAAGGAAAAATAAAGAAAGACTAGGAGTGTTGAAGGGAAAGATCCTCATCATACATGAAATTTTTGAAATAAGGAATCAAAACAAAGAATAAATAATCTAGGGTCAACTATAGAATCCATAGACTACCAAATACAAGCGAACAAAGTCATTTACACAAATATATAAAGAGATAGGTTATCGGTAGCTAAGGATATCCCGAGAAGTTGATGGAGGGAGCCATAGTAGTTCCTCTATGTCCTCAACTAGGTGTTGAACGCTGAGATAACACCCAGAAGTGGTTGTGTCCATGACACAAGTAGCAGAAAGAGGTAGAGGAAATCAAAGACAAATGCAAAGGCAATTGAGAATAAATGGTTTGTGTTCGAGACTTTCATTTCCAACCATTAATCTTCCCTATCATCATCTTGGCTGTTCAAGGGTAATTAGGATGATCACATGCCACCACATTTAGTAAGGTGACACGGTGACAACAAAATGCATACATATTTCTAAAAAAACGATAACCCTTAGCACGAAATACAATGACACAACCCTCTTAACCAAAAGTGATGAGGAATTAACCACACACATGTGATTCTTAACTATGGACATATGTCGTTGTTTGAAATTGATGCCTCATTAGTACATATATAAATTTTGTCAAGGGACTTTGGTATACCACATAAATAGATTAGCATATAGTTAGAGAAAAGATCTCTAGGTTGAGAAGCATTAATGTCATAATGAGTGGGAGATATAGAGTGACAAGGGGGGTGATCATATAACCCTCACTTTGTTCTAGGTTGTAATAATATATATAATATAATATAAGTATAATATATATAATTATATATATATTATATATATATATATTATATATATATATTAATTAATATATATAATTATATATATAAAAATAATATATATAGGTATAATATTTATATATATATATATATAATATATATATATATATATATATAAATATTATATTAAATATATAATAATAGATATATATACATATACATACATAATAACCTAGCCAACATGGTATGACACATAGATTGTTTTAGAAAGCTTTGGTTACTGGCGAAACATTCTTTTTGTGGGCGCTAAACCCCTTGAAGTTCGGATATGTGGGCATACAACGTTCATAGGCTTCCAAAACACTCACCCAAAGAATCATTTGAGTTATTGGATCTGATCAATGTCAAGCCCACTAAACACACCAATCAATTATTATAGCGTAAATACATATATAATAGCAGCTATAAATAAAGGAGACTTAATAATAAAAACCAATTCTAATAGAAATAAACTTTTAATTTCTTAAGGTATGTAACATAGTGTTAGAAAAATAAATGTATATTGCGTATATTTTGTGCAATCACTTGGAAAAGAAACTATGGACTTTGAGTTGACAAACAATCTATTGATAATTGATTATCCAAACAAGTCGATTGCATAATTGCAGGCTACTCAAGGTAGAAATTTCTTTTGGTGCAAGGATAATTGTTGACTAATGTCCAAATAAATACGAATAGATAGATAAAATGGCCCATGATCCCTATCTAAAAGCAATCGGTACTTTTATGAATATACTTGTGTGCACATGACTAGACAGTTCTCAGGCAATGGGAGTACCACGTAGGTACATGAAAACACCTAGTAAAGAGAATTGGACCATTGTCTAGAGAGAATTTAGGTATTTTTGTGGCATAAATGATCATGTTATCTACTATTAAGGAATTCCTAACAATAATAATGAATACAATCTAATTAGATTTCTCAACACTAATAGAGCTATAAATATAGACATAAGGTTAAATAACGCATATGTATTCTAGTTCTTTAATGGAGTTATAATATGGAAGAGTGCAGGGTAGTTTATCATGCCATTATTAAAAATGGAATCTAGATACATGGAAGTTTATCATGACAGAAAAGAATTTTCTTTCTTGTAATAGTTGTGTTTGAAGATTAGGTTTGATTGAAAAGTAGAAAAAAGAGGTTGTTATATTGAGAGTGCAATATTCCTAGAAATGAACTAGGCTTACTAAGCATCTGAGTACAAGGAATATTGGTATATAATATTATTTTGTGAGAGATATTGAGAAAAATAAGAAGTTTATACCAATAAATGTAAACGGAGTGCAGAATGATGCAAAATTTATGATAAAGTCAATGAGTGTTGCAAAGTTCTCCTGGTGCAAAAAGGTAGTAAGCATTTGTGCCCTAGGCCACTAAAGAATAATATTGTTTTGAACTACGAATAAGATAAAAGAGTTAAATCATTGAAGTGTTATAATTATTTTCAATAAGCTATTTGGTTGGAGATTAGTTTTCTAAACAAGCTAGTTGAGTGGATAGAGTAAGGATGAGCCTTAATGAACAAGCAGAGGGGAATTAACTAGGAATATAATTGAGTAGATAAATAAACTTAATTGATGGTTTTATTTGGATTTTTGACAAAAAATTAATGGTGATATCCATATTCTAAATTTATGTTGCAATCAAAGAGTTAACATTTATTTGACATAATTGAAAGTAAGTATAATTCAGAATTTGTGTAGTTAACTAAGACTAGTGGTTTTATCGTAGTCAATTGGATCAACTATAGTAGAATTATGTTAGAAATGATTAGGAAACCCAATATTTAGAATATTTTCCCCAATAAGATTCAACCATTTGTGACTAATTTGAGAGGTAATAATTAGAGTTTTAATTGACTACAAATAAAACATGATGTAAGGACGGTGCAATGTAATGAAAAAATCATAGTTAGTAAGGATTATGTAATGTATGAAGGCATTTATTTTAGGTGTGGATGAAGGTAAAATTTAATTTTATTATACTATATATTTGGTCAATAAAATAAGAGTGGTGAAGCTCAATGGTCAGCAAAGTTTCACTAAAGATTTCAATGGTCAAATTTTTTTTCACTATATAAATATTTATGTGTGTGATTTTTTTTAATTTTTGTTTCTCATATATCTTTGAAATTTTTATGGTAATTGATATATTCAAACCAATTTATATATTTTCTCAATCTTCTTAATTCCTAAAAAAGATTCAACCAATTGGAATTTGTTACCCAATAACACAACTAGTAGAGGTTATATTGAGGGACATACTGACACTAATGCATGTAGAAGCACATAGTTGTTGGATGAGCTAATGGATTCCTATGTTTAAAGAGGCAACCTTTCCAAGTGATTCAAAATCCCCAAATATTTGTTAGGGGAAGATATATTCATTCTAAGACTATTGATCAATGCTAGATATTTATGATATCCTCAATGGAGGGTCTCTCCCACACAAAAAAGGAAATTACAATTCTCTGAATTTCATTCCAAACCTCATTTGATAAAACACATTCAATAAACAAATTGTATTTTCTCCTGATGTTCAAACAACATATCGTGTCGGAACATGAAATATCATGTCTGCATCTTCTCTAGTGTGATAGATCTATTGTGCAATAAGTGCCACAAGAAATATTTTTTTCTTTACAATAAATTTTAGTTCCAATAGGTTCTTCCTGACCAAGGATCAATGTTAGGTTTTAACTCCTTCAAAAGAGTTGAATATCATAACGAAAGGTTGTACTCTTTCGATGGAACTAAGGAGTAGAGAAATTGGTTATGTTTTTGAATTAGAGAGATGTAATTAATTTGATATAATAGGTTATTTGAAAGAGGAGCATGATTCCCTTTGCTTCAAAGTTTCTCCATTCTAGCCACATGATTTTTCCATTCGTATAATCCATCCTCATGATTTTTTTAATTAGAAAAATCATTTTAGATGAAGTCTATTGATGAAGTAATTTGGAAGGAGATGATTGTTTTGACATTCTATCCAAGGATTCTTCTCTATGATAAGTTGTTCCTCATTTCCATTTCTCTAAAAAATACATTTTTCTATGAAAGGAAATGGTTTTAGAATTGTTATTTGTAATGGAACCATTATGGTGTTTCTTATCATATTTCGTTATCTACTGGACATTGCTTTCTTGATGGAAGTAGGGAAATTTTAGGTGCTAATATTCGCTAATTTCCTTTTTTTTCTAAAATGATTTGCCAAAATTTTATAGTATAAAATTATTTCACCTTGAAAATTGTCGAAACAATCATATGGAGATTGTATAAATTATTAGAAGTTTGAATATTTTTGCAAAAATATTGTCAAACATTTTATAGATTGCATATGATGGACTAAAAGATTCACCAAGGTTTCTAAACTTCAAGATAAATTTCCATCCTTAAATTTTTCCCTGGAGGGGAGCATTTTTCCTTGGTGATTTGGGATTAAAGGCATAAATCTTAGATCAACCTTCATACATTTTTAGTTGATAGATCTATGCATAATAGATATAGTGCTTCCAACACTTTTAGGGTAGCATATATTTTCTTCAAAGCTAGCATGAGGGGATTTTTTTCTTCACATGCTTTCCAAATGAAGTTGTTACACAGTAATTTGTCACCGTTTGTCACCGTCCCTGTTACCCCTCTCCTGCATCTTGGAGGACCCATTCCGAGAATTGTGAGAAGTGACAAGACTTGAAACCACTTGCCTTATTTACCTCTAAACATGAGCTTCATATGCCCTTAAGACATCTCCTGCTCATTGCCCCTAAAAATAGCCCCTTTTGCATTAGCGCTGGTGCCCTGTGTTATGCCCGCGCCAATGGGGAAAATCCTAAGGAAAGGGCGCGCCATTGGCACTCTGTCCCAGAGTTGCAATTGCGCCAACCATCTTGGGCAAAGTTTTCAACCACTCAAACCTCCGAAGGTTCTGTCCACCTCATTCACCAAACTGATTCCAAGTTGAGTGAGGATGGTTTGGCTTCGAATCTCCTTGGATGGAAAGTTGTTTGCCACCATTCCATGGAAGTTTCCAAGTGATGAAACCAAATCCATGATTGTGGGGGATTGACCTTATCTCTTCCTTTTCCTCTATAAAAGCTTGTTCCCATGGCTTGAGCAAGCTAGTTCTGGTTCTAATAGCTTTCACTCTTGTGGCAATACTTGTGCTGAAAGGAAGACATCAAAAGGTTGGAGTTGCAAGAAGCCTTCTTTGTATCCATAAGGCTTTCCCTAAGTAAGGAGACTTTGTCACCAAAGAGAGAGAGAGCTTGTCCCTCACCCCTTCAAGCTTTTGCAAGACTTGTGTAGCTGAGCACCCAGCCAAAGGAGGACTTGACGTCAGGACGTTGGTTGTATTCTCCTTTGTTGAATATTAATAAATAGATGACTATCATTATGGTTCCATTCTCTTTGTACTTGTAATGGTTGATGTTGAATTATATCCTTCCTGACTGATGTATAATTGCATATATTAGATTTCACGCTTGTGTTTGTGTTGTTCTCTTTGTGTGCAGGTGTCCATTCACGTGGATAGTGGAGGATCGTGACCGGCCAAAGCAAAGGAACGTGGGCAACGTCTCTTCATCAAACTAAAGCGTTGGATCTCAAGTAGGTTCTCTTCACCTACCTTGTTATTTGCAATTAGGAACTTGCGTGATAGCATTGTTTGATTGTTGCTAGACCCGTTCTGGGCTAGTAGGGATCACCTCTATCCATAGAGGGGATTTACCTCTCCAACAATTTGGCGACTCCACTGGGGATGTAGCTTGTTGTTTTGATTTGTAAACTTAGACGGAGTCTGAAACACGGCCAGATAGCCTTCGAAACACTATTGCTTTGCAGTAGTGAAGTAGATCAAAGCCGCTTCAGTCGATCTCCGGTTTGGCTTACAAACTAAACAACTTAGAGTTTGTCTTGTCTCTTTGGTTTTTCTTTCGATTTCTTGCTTAGATAAGCCTTTGGATCGAATTTCTTGCTACCCCTGTACTTTTTGACTTGCTTTAAGTTTGTGACCCAAGCCCTGGACTGCGTATTTTTCTTTTGAAATTAGCAAACTTTGTTAGCGCGCTTTCGCCTTGACAGTCGCACTAGTGGCCCTTGTTGCTAACTGACAACCCGCGCCAATCCCTGTTTAGCGCGAGTTGCAGCCTGACAGTCACGCCAGGCCATGTAGTTTTTTGGTCCACTTGTTTTTCTTGTTGTCTGAGCTTGGATTTGTTTTGCCACCTCTTTTTCGGTTGCTGGAGTGTGTTTAAGCCCTGTTTGACTGGTTTGCAACCTTTGTCCTCCGGGTGTTCGCCTCTTTCCATCGATTTCACACCTCAACCCTAGGGCATCTAGTGGCTATGTGTGTCGAGCCTCCCGTGGGAGTTTTGGGTTCTTTGATTATCCGGTTAACCTTGTGATTTCTTTTCACATTTTCTTCAGTGATTTTTGAAGTATTTTTGAGTGATTTCCGAATAGCTTGCTCTTGTTTGCTTGGATTTCATTCTAGGTTTGTTTGAGCTTAGATCACATAGCTCGTGCGAAGCCTTGTTTTCCTTTCGATTTGGAGAACTTTTTTTTTTTTTAGTGTCTTGGGATTTCATTGAGTCTTCATTGAGTGAATTTGCTTCTTTGCTCAGTGTTGTTATCTTTCAAAATTCATTCTAGTTTATTGTGCTTGTAGAAGGAAAATCAAATAGTCTCTTTTGCATTTAATAGTGAATGAAATAGAACTTTTTGTTATTTGCATTATTGAAAAGAAAAAGTTTTGTTTATTTTCCATTAACTGCATTAGAGTGTTTGGTTGATTGTATTCATTTTGTTTGATTGAAACTCTTAACCTTCTCGTAGTTAGTATTCATCGAACGAAATGGCTTTCTTTTGCATGTAGCTTGCATCTAGGAAATTGTGAAAAATCACATATGGTAGGGCCTTAAATTGAAACTTAACTAAAGATCAACCATAAAATAAACCGAATCAATCTAAAAACGCATTGGGACATAACGCAAACATTCTAGAGGTATAGGCTAGAGACGTGCTCCGGCACCGTTAAACCTAGTCACTCTTGTTTTCGCATTAAGGTTGGGTGATTCCTCCTGGTGTGATTCAATTATGGTCTAGCACGGATTTGGGCTCCCACGTACCGTCGCGTATATATGGGGAGACTCCACTAGGTTGGCATCCTTGATCCATAGGAAGCCGTGTCTGCTGCCTTACAAGCTGTAACGCACCGAACACAGCATTCGGGAAGATTGAATACAGTACGAAAAGTCCTTGGTTTTCATACGATTGCCAAGGTGTATAAGCAGTTTTACGAATTGTCTGGTAAAACCCTTTGCCTAGTTTCTCTAGAGCAGTCACTTTTTGATCCTTTTCGGACTCTGTAAAAGAAAAGGCTCTATAGAGCATTTGTCACTTCGGGCTCTCAAAACATTCGAAGGAGACTAGAGTCACCTTTTGTCCTTTTCTCGACTCTTAAAACATGAAAAGGTCAAGTTGTGTCTAATGTCATAAAATTTATTCGGCCGCGATAACATTACCTGGTTAGATCTTGTGTGCGTTTAGTTTTGAGTAGGGTCTCTTATCGTTAGTTTTCTTAGGGTCTTTGTTTGATCATCCTGGCGGATCCATCAACTCCGTCTCCTATCCCAAGTGACCAAGGGTCTCCATCTTCTGTTGCCCCTGAGACACTGGTTTGTGACGCTCTTCCCATTGTTCTGAGCATCCAACCGTTGAACTCTCGACCTCCAGAGGATGAGTTCTACGAATTTTCTTGGAACCCTATTTGGGAGCCTTCTGAAGAGGATTTCCCCACTACTCCTGTCGGTGTCCCATCTCCGATGGCTTCTTCCGATATGGAGGAGACATATCGTGTTTCAAGTGGGCCATCCGTCATGTCAAGTATCGATACTCCCATTTCAGCTACATCCCCAATCATCTCTACGCCCTACACCGTTACACATCTGGGTATCACGGTGCCGGCACGCTATAGATCTTTGAGGGATGCTATCAACTCTGCAGCTTCCTCTTCTGTGTGGGATCAAAACATCGTCCCTACCACAAGACCGTTTGTTTCCCAAGTTCACCATACTGCTGTTACAATAGTCCCAACCAATCCGACCGTCTGCGTCTCATCGTCAGCTCCAGTGGTTAGTGCCGTTACAGCGTCATCTGCTGTCACTTCTGTTGTAGGCCCATCTCGAGGTCCAGCAGAAAGTGGTCAATCGACACATACTGCGAGAGTTGTGCACCCCGGAAGTGGTGCTCCTCCTGCTTCCGATCATATGACGACAGAGGAGGCATATTTTCAGTACTTGCGTAATGTCCAGGACCCAGATGGGCAAGGCCCCTATTATGATCCTGAGAATCATTATTTGTATACCTCCTTGCCTGAAGAGCCTTATGTTGAGGCTTCCGTTCCATTGAGCGTGGCTTGGGGTACCACCGGGTATGGTGGCGGCCAGTACCATCAGCTTCAAGGACAACCATCGCAAGGACCACCCTACCAGGGTCAACAACCTTACTCGCAGCCTAATCATGGGCAGTAGTATAACGGCCAGAATTACCGAGGTCAACAAGGAGGCTCGCAAGGACAACCCTATCAGGGACAACATTTGGCCTCTAGTGGTCCGTCTTTCACATATCTTGGGCAACCTTTTGGAAACCCAGGGCAACCCAATGCTCAACAAGGACAACCCAGTACCCAACAAGGCTACCCTTCGGGGCAACCTTATGGGAACCAGGGACAACCTTATGGTTAGCAAGGTCAAACTGGAAACCAGCAAGGCAACCCTTCTTGGCAAGGGGGCGAGCCTTACGCACAGCAAGGCCAGTCAACTGCTTAGCAACCATCTGGTCAACAAGGACAATCCTCGGTTGCGCAAGGGCAGCCCCTCACTCAGCAAGCTCGACCTTCTGGATGAACGGGGCCATCTCAGATCCGACCAGGACAACCTTCCGGCCAAATGGCCCAGCATGCAGGCGGGTACCAATCCCGACCTCTTCATTCAGGTGGGTATCAATCCCAGCATCCGTATTTTGGTGGGTATCAATCCCAACCTCCTTATTCAGGTAGGTATCAATCCCAGCCTCCTTATTCAAGCGGGTATCAATCCCAGCCTCCTTATTCAGATGGGTATCAATCCCAGCCTCCTTATTCAGGTGGGTATCAATCCCAGCCTCCCTTTTCAGGTGGGTATCAATCCCAGCCTCCTCATTCAGGTGGGTATCAATCCCAGCCTCCTTATTCGGGTGGGTACCAATCCCAGCCCCCGTATTCAGGTGGGTATCAATCCCAATCTGGTCATCAAATGCCGCCTGGTTCCTAGGCTCAGTACGGATACTAGCAACCCCAGGGGCAGAATCAATACACCCCGTATCAAAATTACCAGCAGCCACAGGGTAACCCTTATAAAAATTATCAACAACCTGCTGGCCAGTATGGTAACCCATGGGGCGCTGGGAGGTAGAACCAGTATTAGCAACCCGGTTCTGGAAACAACCCTTACAGACAAAATCCTTCTGGACAAGGCCCTTTTGGACCTGGTCCATCGGGACAAGGCCAGTGGGGGCAATCAGGAACTGGTTGGAATTCTGGCTCTACCTCGTATCCAGGACAAATGTCCTTTAATCCACAGCTACCATTTCTAGCGATGTTAGAACTGCCCGATGTGTCAAAGTTAACAAATCATCCCATTTTACACAATCCACAATGGCCACCAGTTCCAACTAAGATACCTAGTGACTGTCCCAAATTTGAAGGGAAAGCCAGAGAGGACCCTCAAGCTCATGTGATCATGTATCACTTATGGTGTTCGTCCAATTCATGGCTCGATGACTCGATTCAGCTTCGCCTCTTTAAGAGGACTCTCACTGGTTCGGCAGCTAAATGGTATATTGAATTGACCCACGTGTCATTTCAAGATTTCAATTCGTTGGCCATGGCATTCCTTACTCACTTTCAGTTACCCATTCGGTACGAGATAGGGACTCACCTCCTCACGTCTCTTAAGTAGGATACTGCTACACATATCTCTGATCATATTCATGAATGGAGAAGGCGTCGCAGGTTGATCAAGTTCTGGATTCCTGATCAACTCCTCACCGACTGGTTCACGACTTCCTTTGTCCGTAAGATTGCACGGGACATTGCTATGGGAGCCTGTGTAACTGAAGAGAAAGCAATCGCGCGCGCTCAGTACCTAGAGTTAGTTTACTCTCAGTTTGGTACCTTGTATGAGTATTTGTCAGACGCCCCAAGGCCCGGTACATCCAAGGCTCCGCCCAAGCCATCTTTCGATGGAGTCATTGGCTCCGTAAACCCGACATCTAAAAAATCATCGAACCCTGGGAAGCAAAAGTCAAGTGCATCCAACGAAAACACTTCTCAGGGTGGATTAAATTCTGGTAACACTTCTGAGGTCAACGTCGTCCAGTCCACCACGGTGGGCAAGGCCTCGAAAGGAAAGAAAAAGGAAAAGGGGAAAGGGAAAAATAAATTTGAGCAACCCAAACAGGAATCCTCTAAACCTCCAGCCGAGGAAGGAGCTAAGCGCAAACCCAAGTATCCTTGCCTCATTTGTGACAAGGATCACTACACTAAGGATTGCCCTAGGCAGTCCGAAGTTAGTCGTTTGTTGAAAGGTGCTCCTGGGGTCCCTACGGTTCTTAAAGAACCCTTTCCCTCTCAGCAAACTCAAATGGTCATTGATCCCTCTTCTTCTCCCTTTAGTTCCCAGGTCTTCGTGGCTGGAACTATTCCTGTTCATGTAACGACTCGAGCGAAGGAGTATCCGTCATCCGCCGGGAAGGAGCCATAGGTTCCCTCAATCGCTCCTTCATCCAGCTCTGGTCCCCTCCATATCGAAAGACCGAGTACTGAGACGACAATCCGACCCCCTCCCAAAGGGGTACTCGGAAGATCTTCTTATAATTTGAATGCTCGTACTGCCCATCACTATAGCATCGTAGAGGACTTAACGCAGGCTCCATCGGCTATGTCCGCCTTAGAGGTTCTTCAAAGTTGCCCCCCCTAGAGGAAGTCCCTGCTATCGGCCATCGGTGGCATCGACCCAGCGAACTCGGATTTGATTACCTTTGACCTCGAGAGCCATGTTCCTCGATTGCCTCATTAGATCGCGTTTCTCATTCAAGTCGTCATCAATTCCAAAACGATCCATCGTACAATTATTGATGAAGGTGCATCAACCTGCATTATGTCTATTGCGTGGTGGAAAGTGGTCAGGTCTTCGACTCTGAGTCAGTCTCCAACGACCTTGGAAGCATTCAATGGGAGAGAATCCCGCCCTTATGGTATTCTTCAACGACTACCAATCACCTAAGAAGGGAAGACTGTGGAAGTAGAAGTTGAGGTTGTTGATGCAAATCTCACATATAACCTCCTTCTGGGCCGGAGTTGGACGTATGCCATGCGTGCCATGGCTTCATCCCTCTTCCATGTCATCTGTTTCCCCCATCAAGGGAAAATTGTCACGGTCGACCAGCTTTCTTTCTTCGCTTCCTCTTCTGAGGGAAATGTACCATTCGTTGAGCATACCTCTGTTCCGTTTGAGAGTGTGAGAGCCGAGCTCTTCAAAGAACCCGCCCTTATGGGTGTTTTCTCCCTCCCACCTCCCAACCTCGCCTCGATCTCCATGATCTCGGTTCATTCTAATCCTTGGACCCTCCCCTCCATCAACCAGATAGAATCTTGGGGTGAGGAGATGCCGTTGAGTCCAGCCGAGCTCAACTACATCGAAATTGTTGCTGCATCGGCCTCTCATGATCAACCCACCGTCACGAGTGGGGCTCTTGACTCAGATGATTTTCCCCCCTGGTTCGGAGAATCCACCTCCTTGGACCCATTAAAGGAAATATTTCTTTCCGATGAGGCTATCATAGAGACTATGTCTCTGGAAGAACGTCTGTGGTTTCCTCTTCACCACCGTTCCTCCTTTCTCCCTACCCTTCGGGAAACACTGCTTTGTCTCGAGCAGTTTTCTCCATGTCTCCCTTCTCAACCTCTTCAGACGCCCATTCAGATTTATCACACATCATCCGAAGGGAATCTAGGGAACATCACACAGACGCAACCCATCGACATCTCTGTTAAGCCAGGGATTGTCGAGAACATTTATATAGGAGTCACCTACACTCTTGAGGAGATTCAGATTTATATCACACTCTTCCACGAATTTCGCGATGTCTTTGCATGGTCCTATGAAGAAATGCCTGGTATTGATACATCCATTGTAGTGCACGAGATACCGACGTATCCCGGGGCCAAACCTGTTCGTCAGCGTTTGCGTCCCATGCACCCCGGTAAGGCGGAAACTATCAAAGCAGAGGTTGAAAAGCTTCTTAAAGCTGGATTCATTTATCCCATCCCACTAACAGATTGGGTCTCAAATATTGTCCCTGTCGATAAAAAACAGAGTACCATTCACATCTGTGTCGATTACCGCGACAATAATAGAGCTTTCCCAAAAGACAACTACCCTACGCCATTCATTGATCAACTCATTGACGAGTGTGCAGGCAGCGAAATATATTCTTTAATGGATGGATTCTCTACTTACAAGCAGATTAATATTGCCCTGGCTGATCAACACAATACAACCTTCATCTGTCCATGGGGAACTTTTGCTTACAAAAAACTCCCCTTCGGTCTTAAGAATGCCGGCGCTACCTTTCAGCGTGTGATGTCTTATGCCTTCAGCGATATCAAGCACATTGTACAACCTTATCTGGATGACCTTCCTGCTCATTCAGCTAAGCGCGCGGACCACCCATCGCAACTTCATGAGATTTTTCTTCGTTGTTGACACTATAATATCCGATCAAATCCACATAAATGTGTCTTCTGCATCGAATCTGGTCGACTTCTCGGGTTTATCATCTCCCAAGAGGGCATCGGTTTGGATCCCCTTAAAGTCGAGGCAATTGTGAATCATCCTCCCCCTGCTATTTTGCGGCAATTGCAGAGCCTGCAAGGAAAAGCTAATTTTCACAGACGGTTCATCCCAAACTATGCCGAAGTGGCAAAGGGTTTTACCTGATTACTTAAGCGTGACACCCCATTCTGATGGGATGCCATAGACAAAGAGTCTTTTGCTCATCTCAAAACTCTCCTAGTTTCCACCCCTTTGTTGCGGCCTCCAAATTATCATCGTGACTATACACTATATTTGGCCGCTGCCGATACCACTATCGGTATGGTTTTGGTCCAAGACGATGATGATGGCATCGAACATGTCATTTATTATCTTAGTCACAACTTACTAGATACAGAGACTCGATATGCATATGTCGAGAAGTTGGCCCTCGCCGCTGTCTGCGCCGTCCAACGTTTCCATCACTACATTTTGTTGCGTACTACGACGGTTATTTCAGATTGCAACCCCATGACCTACATCCTTTCACGACAATTGCTGGGGGGAAAATACTCAAAGTGGATCGTAATCCTCCAAGAGTTTGACTTGGAATTTACTGGGGCCAAGTCCAAGAAATCACTTGTCTTTGCTGAACTTTTGTGTTCCTTGCTGTCCGTCGCTGCTTCCTCGCAGATAGAGGAGTCTATTCTAGATGAAACTCTTTTCCTTATCATCACCCTCGATCCTTGGTATGGGGACATCATTGTCTACTTGCAGACGTCCTCCTTCCGCCCCGAGACCTCGAAAGACGCTCGTCGACGGATTCATCACCAAGCCCAACCATATCGCATAGTTGGGGACACCCTATACTGCCTCAGTGTTGATTTGGTTCTTCGCCGATGCTTAACCTTCGAAGAAGCTGAAAGAGTTCTAAATGACTGCCACTCCGGTGCTTGTGGCGGTCACATGTCTGGATATGCCACCGCACAGAAAATCCTCCGTGCTG
>APFE031231800.1:0-35543 GCA_000404065.3 Pinus taeda | reverse complement strand
TTCCATTCTTGTTGTACTTGTAATGGTTGATGTTGAATTATATCCTTCCTGACTGATGTATAATTGCATATATTAGATTTCACGCTTGTGTTTGTGGTTGTTCTCTTTGTGTGCAGGTGTCCATTCACGTGGATAGTGGAGGATCGTGATCGGCCAAGGCAAAGGAACGCGAGCGCCATCTCTTCTACGAACTAAAGCATTGGATCTCAAGTAGGTCTTCATCACCTACTCTTTATTTTCAATTAGGAACTGGCGTGATAGCATTGTTTGATTGTTGCTAGACCCGTTCTGGGCTAGTAGGGATCGCCTCTATCCGTAGAGGGGATTTACCTCTCCAACAGAAGTAATATGGTAGTTAATGGATTTCACTTAATTTTTTTTGGCACCCATGCATGTGAGGCCGAACATATTGGGATAACTTCAAGAAAAAATTTCATTGTATGTAATTGAACTTCATTACATAACCATGACCAAGCATGGATTTTTCCAACTTAGCAAGGAGTGAAAACCAATCATTTTTGTGATAATCATTTTCTTTTCGGATGCACCCCGTGTTATTGAAACCAAAACGTATATCTTCATTATGAAGAGAGAAAATTTCCTTTTTTCACTTCTTATAGACACCAAGAAAATAGAGAGGATTTGGATTTGTTTACGAACATGGCCGTAGAAAAAGTGTTACAAAGCACATATATTAATATATCATGTAAAGACAATAAGTGTGCAATGTAAGGAATAAGTCTAAGTATAATACCTTTCATTTTTCCATTTCTTGTCGCTTTTTTTATCAATCTTCTAAGGGATTCTACAACTAGGATGAAGGGGAGAAAGAAGACATCCTTGTCAAAGTCCTTTTTCCATTTTCTACCTTGCCTTATATGAAGAGTGAATGATGCAATGTGTGTCAATTTATTTCATCCTTATAAGTAAGGGTCTTTGGTTGTTATGGTGAATGGATTGAAGGCCATCTTTGGTAGAACAATAGCTTCAGTTATTTTCTTAAAGAAGCCAAATTATTAAAAGGAAATGTTGTCAAAGAAGATATCCTAAAATGAACCTGATATAATATTAGACAATATTTTATAAATGTTGTTACAACAGTATGATTATCTAATTTAAGAATGAGTACAATGAAAGTGACAATGAATTCTACTAGTATTTGATTAGAAATACTAAATTACTAGTAGTAAAGCATGCCTTAAAAATAAAAAATCCATAAGAAACCCATCCAAACCTACCATCTTGCCTTTATAAACTCATTTCAATATGAAAGCCACATCGACCTATTTCTTTACAAAATCAATTTAAAAATAATTTATTTTCCAAATCCTTCTACCTCTCTTCTATATAACAATACCTTGCTTCCCTTCTCCTTAATTTCTTTATGTTTGTCAACCTCAACGTTTTTCTTTGATTTACCATCAATCCTAAATCACATTACTTGTGTTTCCTTTCTAATGGTTACGAAGTATGAGAAGGCAAATACTAATGTCCACACAGATTCACAATGAAAGGTATAATCTAATCATTGCAAAACACCGAGCTCGACGGCATATGTCGATCATATTGACTAAGGTATTGAAATCATACATCCAAATCCCCACCCATCCGTTTTCCTCCCACTAATGATCTGATTAAATGTTTAGAACCATGAAAACTGAAAAGAACCATTAAAAATATCTTAATGTTTAAGAAAATCCCGATGTAAGATTAAGATTTATATAAAAATAGTTTCGATTATTATACAGATCTAATATCGCTAAAGAATTCATTAAATGATTTTCGAGATCATTAATGCAAATTAATAACAAGGTTATAGATAGTTAGAATTTCCCCTACGAAGAGGCAAGGTTCCAATGGGTTTTGAAGGTTCCTCGCTGCCTCATTGATAGATTATGCAGTGACAATAGTTTCAATAGTGTAGTTGCTCCTCTTGAATGCCGAACATTTTTGGAACTCTCTCCATCTTTTTCCCATATCTGGGGTAAAGCTTCCCTAATTTTATGAATACTTTCGAGGGAAAAAACCACTCCCTCTGTTTGGAATGAAGTGCCCACCTATTTACAGTGAAGGCTAATATTAATAATGGAATAAAATTGGACCAGCTACGACTTCTTGCAAGAAGCATCAAATTGTCGTATCAATACAGTATGCAAACCTTCACGTTTTCCTACTACTATATTTTGGGGACTGTCATAAAATAATATCTGCAAGAAAACAAAAATATATTTAGACACAACTCTTACAAAAACACTGTATAATGTAAAGAAAAATGCATGTTTTTCTATGTCCCTTAAAGAATAAATAATTAAGTATGTGATGTGGATATGCAAGGTTGCCAAGTTGTTTTAAGACTTCATAGTAGCATATTCTCTGTGGAGTTCCTCTTTTCTGAAAAGGGACCCTATCTAAAGATTAGTGGATGATTAGGAGGTATGTAAGATGTGATCAACACATCAGGAATTTCTTTCTTCTTTTAATGCCATGATACAAAACTTCAACTCTATGTTTTGAGACTTAATTACCGTCGATTGCAAGATTCTCTTGTCTTTTTGAAAATGGATATAAGTAGATGATTATGCACTATGGAGGATGTGATTACACAAATGGATATCTCTTCCTTGAAATCCTGCGGTAATATAATTTTTCAAAAGACAGTGAAGCCATTTACATTGGAAAAAGTTTCCGCATTTAGATCAGATGTGGTTGACTAGATGGCCATTTCTTGAAAAGATATAAATACTCCTCAACATGCAGCAAACAATATCAATACTCTCTCATGTGAAGTGAAAAAGAAAAGTCTAGTATGATTATTGTATTTTTGGTATGTGCAACTAATATTTGTTATGGTTTATTAATGTATTTATTATTTGTAATATTAACTTATGGATTAAGAATCATGATGTAAAAGTACTGAGGTGATCAAAATGACATTTCACTTAAATGATAACTGCCCCTGACATGATTCCTCACGGTTCCTCCCTTACAGGAAAATATAAGAAAACACTAAAAATTCGATTACACTAACAAAATTTGACACCATTATATACAATTTTTGTTTCTTTTTAAACCAATATAACACAAGTCCATGGCTATTCGAATTGCAAGGAATGTAACTATGTATTCCTACAACAAAATCAATATGGTATAGAGTATATTCCCTACTCTTAAATATACAAATATTTATTGGACACCAATATATATTGATCTCGATATGTCTTTATACAGTTTTTTAATAACACATAATTCATTACATTAGTAAAAGAATGATATAACTGACTGGAGATGGCTATCAAAGCCTTTTGGGTAACACACCATTCTTTGTGGATCAACTTTTGCAACTCGAAGAGCCTGCCTTAGGGCCTCTTTTGATGGCTTGCAAACAATGGGAGTCTTTTTTGTCGTAGATTTAGCAACGTCTTTGCTGTTGTTTCTAGTACTATGTGAAGGAGGGTTAAGTGTCTCAAATCATATTATGGCTTCAAAGAAATATCTCAACCCCACCCTATTAAGGAGCTCTGTGGCATGAACTCTTTCCCCATTCGTAAATATATGTTTCACATACGAAGTATCTTTTCAAAATTGCCCAAAATCTCAGGATGCTTTCATCATGTATTACAATCATATAAACAAATGGAAGGAAAACCACATCTACTTACAATTTTCCTATGATACATGCTTTATAATAAAATTTTTAGTTTGGGGTTTGGTTTAAGTTTCTCGTATCGCTGTCATCCTTGAACATAACAGTATAAGAAATATTGTTTCGAGATAAGCACGATAGCTCTTTTGGACATAAGCAATCAATTGTATTCCAATAAAAGTAAAGAATGAAAGGAAAATCATTGCCAATTCTTTCTTTTTTTAAAGATTTGTACGAAAAACAAGAGATAATAATTCTTAAATACTTTTGGTAATCGTCGTAGTCAAATTCGTAGCCTTTTTCCTGCATAAATCAAACAACATGGTGAAAGAATCACTAAATTCTTGAATGTGGAGAAAGTAGATCCCAAATAATGTGGAATCCCCAGTCATGACCCTAACCAAATCAGATGAGAAGCAAAGTTTTGGTCTCAACATTTTTCTATAGGTCTCTTGCTGGTGTGGTGACCAATGGGCCAAATCTCATGGGCCAATAATACAAGACAATGGAATAATTATGGAAAGTGTATGTCAATTTCTCAGCAAGAAGAACGGTCTGGTGAATGAAGCTCATAATTCCATTCTACTTGCTACTTTCTAAATATGTCACATGTAGAATGTTGCAGAATGGCTCAGTAGTCGATTAGAGAAGTTGCCCAGTCCAAAAAATAGTTATTTGAACCTTGCAAATTGAAATGCAATACTGAACTCCACCAAACAAAAATGATTGAATGCTTACCCTGATTCCATCCATGAATGTGCCATAAGTTGTGTAAATTTATTTGAACATGTATGGGATTCCATTATTTTCAATTCGATGCTTTTGATTTGCATAATCTATCATAGAAAGAACCAAATGGCATGCATAGTTCAAATGTCAAAAGTTTCGTCAAAGGAGAAATCTTAATTACATCTAAAATTGGGTATACTGAATGTGAATTCTAGTTGAGGTGACCTTCATGTTGCAAATCTCGAAAATGGGTATTCAAAATTCATATAAATGGCATCTAATAAAATCTTGGAAATTTGTATATGCAACCTCAAACTTCCCAGTGTAAAGCCAAATTTTAGACATGGCTTAAATTAAAATTTGAAAATGCTATTTCAGTCCAACTAGATTATCTACGATGTTTTTCTTGCATGCAACAACAATTCCAAATCGTAACAGATATAATGTGTCATCCAGATCTAAAACAACATATTGGAATCACAAATGAATACATATAGCAGTAGTTAGATATCAATTGAAAGAGGAGAAATGAAAAGGACAGAGAAACTTATGATGCTTACCAAATAGAAGGCATTCATATTGAGGCCTCTTGCCTTTCACGAGTCGATTATGATCATCCCATGCCATTATCGCCCACTCTGCAATATATATATTCAACCAATTATCTATCGTTCTACAAGATATATATTCAACCAATTATCTATCGTTCTACAAGATATATATTCAACCATTCTCATTCTAATTTATTCATTTTCATGCATACGAAAGGAAACAAGAATAGTGTACTAAATAGCTTAAACAAACTCAATACCAATGTAAGAACCATCTAATATGATAATCTGTAAACAAGAGGCACTGTATATTAATAGAAATGGCTATTCTGATGATAATATGGAAGAGAGAGAAGCGAATGAAGTGCAAGGTTGCGTGATTAAATGGAATGGAGCTGGTATTGAAGGAGAAGATCGTGTACCGTAAATAGATTTCCAATAGATCCGATGAAGTTATGCGATAGACTTGAGTATTGTAAATAGAATCCTCCTGCAAGGCCCCATGATTTCAAATTCATTTCATTCCACCATCAACCCACTCCAAATTATTTTGTTATTTATATGAAGAGGATTCCCTCATGCTTTTTTCAATTATAAATATGATAACGTGTGTGCCTCGTAGATAGTTTCCTTTTCATTGGGATACATGTTGAAGGGTATGAGGGATTTGGACTTTTTTCAGAGATTTTGCGGCTGAAAGGAATGTAAAACCAAATGCAAATCTAGAAAGAGCATTTGAGTGCTCGCCAGGTGATACATAACTATCGTGAACCATCGTATCTTACTTTACTGATATAATCCTAACCATGGATAGAGTGAGGTTGGAGCATGGATATCACATCCTCACGGATAACAATAGATAATATTTTATTTTCTTTAAGGTTTAGGATTTGTTAAAGCACTTGGATAGTTTCCAACTAGAATTTTGCTCCACTGTAAGAGTAGAATGGCATTATACGTCTATTCCCTTTGAAGATAATAAATTCGCTTTGGAAAATGTTTCGAGAGGATGGAATATATTAAGGATTATGTGACAAAGCACACATATACTTTATACTATCACCATCTTTCAAATTGCATTCTTTTGGAGGGAGAAATATTTAATTTATATTTTTATATACTTTGCGAGGATTTGTTTTAATTTTCCCTAGGAGTTTCGATATGGTGCTTTAAACTTTTATAAAAAAGAGTTTAGCATGTCTCCATTCTTTTTTGTGATAAGACTTCTTTCTAATCATTATACTGGTTAGCATTATGTAATTTCCTTTAGGGTGAGAAATAATTACAAAGGTAAACACTCACCACTTTTAAGCTAGAACCTAGCCTTTCTAGTCTTGGAGTGGGCTTTCTCACTAAGGTTTTCTCAATCAATTATATCACTGAATTATTTTTTGATCTTAAGCTATTTAAATTGCTCAATAGGGTATGATTCTGAAAGATTTGCTGGTAGAAAAGGAGGCGTGTCCATTGAGCATGGAGTCATATTAAGTTGATTATTTGTTCTGTGATAAGCTAAAGAGATAAAGGATCTTGTTTAGGGGAAAGGTAGGTAGTTTTGGTGATGGAATCAAATTAATTCATTGTATGAGGGTTAGTGTGAGAGAAGGTGAAACAACAAATAGAGTATCAAAATGTAGATAAATTATAAATGTTATTTTAAGAAGAAATCATATATCACTTGGTAAACTAAAACATAGCACCTTTTAGATGAATTTTGAGATAAGTTCAGGTTCAACCAAGCATGGATACATACAACTAAGATATAAAAATAACATAAGGTAACTTACAACATCAAAGAAGCACATCACCATCAAGATCTGACACATGAATCCCTGCAAATCATCTGTATCCTTTTATTCAATCGTAGATATTCAGAAAAAAATACAACATATTACATACATCAAATATATTCCACTACCACATATAAGGGTCAAATTCCTCAAAGGAAAATCATTCATCATCTAGATACATCAAACTATCACCTACCTTGTTGAAAATTAAGAACTAATTACCGACTGCACACTTTAGCTTGATACATTATCAAAGTTGGACTAGTCGTAAGAAACCATTAACCATACCATCCTAAGGATCTATGACCTAAAAGCACGATCAAAACAACTTTAGGAACCCAAATCTCAAATTTACAATTCAAAATGAGGATTGTGTCAAAAGCACAAGATCTGTTGCAAATCTCCGGTTTCGCAACAACTTTCATAGCAATCTAAGTTGTGCATATTTCCAATCCATCTCTGACATTCTGAAGCATTCGGGTTGCCTGCAAATGTCTTTGAGAAGCTCATGAACTCATGAAACAAATTCAAAACTGAAAGGAAGCATCCAAAACACTATCTACCTTTGTTATTAGATTAACAACAACTTTCACAGCACTACAACATCTCTAAAGTTATATTTCTTCTATGTGATCTTTATGGACAAAAGGAAAAAATTCATAGCTTATTGGAATCCACCTAATAAAATTCAGCTTTGTGTTGTTTGTACAAGTATTTCTAACTTTCCCCTCTTTCTCTTTCTTCTCGATTAGCTGGCCTCAGCCAATTGTTGTTTTACTAGTCTGATTCTCCTTTTTAAGACTAAATTCTATGTATACATATTTCTTACTTTACTATGCAGAGGCAAGGTCCACTTCAAGTTATGTTTGGCCTTGTTTATGAAAGTTTCACCAATTTGCAATTGATTAAATAAGCTCAACGTATCCCATTGATATTTCTCTCCAAGCCAATATACTTGTTGTTGAATTTCCTCTATTTGCTCCATCAATTTGATGAACTCATTTTTCTCATCAAATATTTCTGGTATCTTTTCTTTTGACTGAGAAACTTCTTTCACTTGCATTTCCATTTTCTTAGCTGCAGACCTGGCTCTAGGTCTCGTTGACCGCTCAACTTCCATCTTTTGTACATCTTCTTTGTCTGTCATCTACTTGCCTTTTTCTTCAATAGTATGTACCAAGGCTCTCTTTTATTTTTTTCGTTATTGGGCTTAGCAATTTCTTGTAAGGATTTTCTCTTGATATATTTGTTTTCTCATTGAGGCTGTGTTATCATTAAATGTGCCTTACCAATTTGATCTTGTAGGTCCTTAATTTTCTTATCTTTTTCATAAGTTTCCACTCCTTCATATGCACTCTCTGATATCTCAAAAGTTTAAATGGTTGTAAGTTCTATAGGAAAACTCATGGTTGAAGCTCTTGTTCTTGGTCTCCTAGCCACTTGTTCTACCTTGCATGAGAACTGAAGTTTCTTAGCACTTCTTTTCTCCATTAATTTTTCCTTAATCAAAGGATTTTTGAGTTAACCAACTGCTAGAGATGAGGCATCTCTGGTTTCAACTGATGGGGTGTCTCTCTTACTCTTTTGGCTATCACGGTATTGTTCCGTCCACCCTGAAGAAATCAAGAACCCTTACCAAGCTTGCACTCCATTTCGGAGCCTCCCTGAGAGTTTCACTTGATAACTGCACACACTTGGTTTCACTCCGTGAGCTCACGTGAGTCTTCTCATTTTCCTTGCTTGTTCATTTCACCAAGTCTTGCATGTTGATGTCAAAGTCATGCTTGCGACCATGTTCTAGTTATGCTCCAAAGTATTCACTTCATGTGTACTTGTTGTGTCCTCTATGAAAACATTTTTCCCACTCACAGACAGATTCACATTCATTGTTGCATAAGCAATGTCACAGTTGACCAACAACCAATAACAAGTATCGATGAGTCATGTTGTACATATGTGTCTGGATTGTTTGAGTCGTCTCATCACTATGTCATGCAAGTGTGTGTTGTAAGACTACATATGAATCTTTCACTCGTTTACACACTTAGTCATGTTGCTAATGTTCTGACGATCTCACTTCCCTCTAATAGCCAGACCATCACCCCGACATCGACTCGATAAACTGTCACCCATAACAACGTAGGAGCACCAAGCAATCCATTTCAACCTACGTTGCCCACAATAAAATGAATCAGTCTTCATGCTGGTCAACCAGAGAGTTTGACCTAGCAGCCACTCTGAGACTGAATCACCTGAAAAATTGCGTAGAGGCCACAAGAATTTCCCACTGTTTTGATTGAGAGAATTCCATAGATAGGCCGGAAAGAACCTAGTTCCCGTCCATGTCTCTCTAAGGAAAATGCACAATTTTTCCAACCATCCCTCTCGACAGTCAACTGGCTGCTCATCCAAAAAAAGGTGCAATTTTCATGATCAAGCCCTTTGCTTCCTAGTAGTCTGCTTAGCTCAGAAATTACACAGAGATGATTAGCAGTTCAAACACCCAACATCAATGCATTTTCCTACGTCAGGAGCTCCCAACAGAATAATGCTAGTTCCCTCTAGGAATTGCACAGTTTCTACTGCCAAGCTCCTACCAGCTGACTATGAGTTCGCTTAAGGAATGGTGTAGTTTCTACTCCTAGTGACCCATTGTTGGGTACAAGATCCCCCAAGGGAAGTTTTGGGGCTTAGAGCCTAGATTTTGGTCCATTTTGTAATTCCAATGTAAACACTCCACATTTTGTGGGTGCGGAGCGCGTAATTGTTAAAGAGTCATAGGGTTGTCCACCCTTATTTTGATAATGTAATGTCGACTGTACAAGATCTACCCATGGTCCGCAGACCGTGGGATTGTATAAATAGAGAAAGGCTCTAAGTAGTTAAGGTATCAATCACATAATGTCTAAGGAAGAATGATGTATGCAAGATAGTTCTAAAGTGTAAAGTATAGTTTTGGGTCATAGCGTAGGAAGAAGCTATGCATCTCAGTGCACAGAGGCCTAGTAGTCTGCAACTGAGTGCATGGATCACTACATCTATGTTCGTAGGGTGAGTCAATTCTGTAAACAGTGGAAGTATTAATAAAGTAAAGTTTCTATCAATTCAACGTCTTTATTTCCTGTTTTATGCATATGTTATATTGGGTATGAATTTCCCTTTTAATGCTTATATGGTGCGTGAATGTGTATAACTATATTGGCTAAGTGAATGCGAAATATAATATTTGTTTACGTGAATATAATCAAGACTTTTTATTAAGATAAGTAAGATACTTGGCGTAGTTTAGGAGATATCACAGTTCATTGCCTTAGTAGCGCGAAAATACTTCAGCTGCTAGTTAGGGCTGCATGAAAGTCGATTATAACAAATCACGAAGGTACTAAAGGGTAGAATAGTGCGTGAAGTGACTTGTGCGAAGGCAACTTTAGTTGGACTAAACCGACATCACATCCACTTGAAGGGTGCGGAAACTTGGTTTTAGCATCCCCCCATATTTCTTCGGGTGAAGCATTAGTCCATGCTCTGTGGGCTGATGCCGAAAGGTCCAGTAGTGTAGGGATTTCTTTGACTAAATAACTCTGAACTTGGGTCCAGCCCCCATAAGCCAACAAATTGTTTCATTTATGAGACCGAAATCTGCATGAGAGATGTGTGATGTCATATCATTTGCATCCAACTAAGAAAGAAATTGAACGCTGGTTGGACAAAAGAATTCACGAGTTAGTGGCGTAGGAGAATCGAAACCAATGACTATCAAAAGAAGGGTGGCTAGATAGCTACCTATATACAATGATCCATGAAAAAAAAATTTTTCCTTCCCTATTGAGCTATACAAGTGGATCGTGAAGCTAGTAGATAGCCAAGTAGCAGTGATTTTAGGGGTGAATGTTCGCTCTTTGGCGAATTAAGGGGTTTTAAATTTTTAGTCAGCGAATATTTTGTATCATAGTACATTTTTACAAATCACCTCAAATAGCCCACCTTATTTTAAGGGAGAGGGTAAAAAAGGTAAATTTAGCCCTTGAAATTAGGAGTTACAACCTTCCATCGCCCATTTTCAAGAATAGGTTTTATTTAAGTGAATCTTATGGGCCAAAGGCCCAAATACCATATTTATAAAAGAGGTATGGTAAATTAATAAAAATATAAATAAATGAGAGGTATGGTAAATAAATAAAGCATTTTTTATATTTACTCCATAAGTCACCTTATATACATGCAAGGGTGTAAACAAATAAAAATATAAGTAAAGTGGAGGTATGGTAAATAAATAAAACGTCTTTTTATACTTACTCAAAAGGTATGGTAAATAAATAAAAATATAAATAAACTAGACGTATGGTAAATAAATAAAACCTCTTTTTATATTTAGTCCATAACCCTCGTTCTATTTATGAAGGCTCAAGAAAGAGGTTTTATTTAAGTGAATCCTATGGGCCAAATACTATATTTGTAAAAGAGGTATGGTAAATTAATAAAAATATAAATAAGTGAGGTATGGTAAACAAAAAAAACATTTTTTTATTTTTTTATATTAATACCATGTAAAAAAAAAAATTATTAACCCTAATATTAGTATTAATAAAACTAAAAATGGCACATGGTATTGATCCATGGTATTCACCAAAATGGCACATGGTATTAACCCATGGTATTCACTTGGAATGTAGCCTATTTAAATGGGGGAATTAAACCAGAATAGATAAATCTTTACTCTGCATCTACTAACCCCCGAGAGGTATTAAATATCATGATATGCAAACTAGCATAGAATGAAAAAATATTTGATTCGATCAAGAGTAAAAATGGATGTTGTAATTTAATGTATGTTAAATATTTTTGCTTGGTTAAAATAAAAATCAACTAATAATTTTATTAATTTTTATAAATTACTAATAGTAATTTTTAAGCTCCAGGTTTATGATAACCCATGGTATTCATGTGAGCATAGACTATTTAAAGGGTAAATTCTATCTTAGATCCATCTTAATTATGGGTCTACCAAGTGCTCAGAGGGATAAATAGATTTCATCCCCCTAAGAGTGGTAGATGTGGAGTTAAGATGGATATAGGTTGGTTTTTATGATAATGAAGATATTAAATAGACTTAGGAAATTATATTGTAAAATCATGTTAAGGTGAATGGTTAAAACATAGACATTGGACAAGTATATTTGTATACTTCTTTTTTAAACTGAAACAAATCCGGGGCTAAAAGGAATGGATTGATTGCACTAGACATCCTTCTATGACTTTCCAACATATGCTGGAGTAAATATATTGTAATTTGGGTAATTTTTCTAATTGCAAACGGGAACATACTTGTGTATTGGCAGGGTGGTTACGAGGTCCCTAGAAGTGGAGTAAACATATTGTAATTTGGGTTATTTTTCTAATTGCAAACAGGAACATACTTGTGTATTGGCAGGGTGGTTATGAGGTCCCTACAAGTGATGAATTTGAATTTTTCTTGGTTTTATATATAGTATTAGGTTTTTTCTCATGCTTTATGTGAATGGCACGGGTGAATTTTGTCTTACACCCACTAGATTATCGATATGTAATTTCGGTAATTTTGATTTCAAAAGATATTTTAAAGAAATTAAATGATTTCATTTGTGTATTCAATAAACACAACATTTTATAATTGAGTAAAATATTCGCCATGCCTGGTGAGAGATTCACCAAAAAAATATATATACATATCATATTATTGATAAAATCGCCTTCCATTTTTCCTATATACCATGGAGATTCGGCGAATTATTATATATGTAAATTTAGGGGGGGTTCTTAAAATTTTCCCTGTAGCCAAGGAAGGTGGAAACTTGACAGTCCTATTATGTGGACCTGAGAGCTAGTGCGAAGATTGGAAGCAATGGAGGATAAGATCGCAAGCATCGTCGATCATTGGCTTGATCATATTATAGGAGGATTCATTACTGAGGTCGCCATTGATGCCTCAGTCAGCTACAATGAGGAAGAGCGATGCTTTCTCAAAGGAATGTGAGATAAGTACATAAATTCTTTCAATACTTGGATTAAAATGTTGTTGTGCGAAAGGTGGCTTATGCAGTTACCTTGATGTTCAAGGCCATGTGCAGCAAAAAGGTTTATAGGAATGAAGGAAATAAGGGTCCAGAAAATAGCTCCTTGGTTTCACCTCCGTGAGGAGACGAGGAAGAGCTCACGAAGGTCTCTCTATGAAGTGATATTCCTCTGATAAGACAAATAATTTCACAAATACCACCTTCACCAATACCACCACTAGCTTCATTGACATCACCTCTATCTTCACCTATACCAATTCCACCACCATCGCGATTCAATATGGCAAGCATAGTGAAGTTCCTTGTGTTCAAAGGTTTCAGAAATGAGGATCCAGACCAATTCCAGTTCGTCGTAAGGCTTGTATGGGAAGTGCAAGGTGTTACAAATGACCATTTAAAGAAAGCGATGCTGGTTAAAACCTTGCAACATTGTGTTGTCCTGGTATATTAAGTACTCAAACGGTAACCAAATGCGAGAGTCGCGGATATCCAAACAACGCTAAAAAGAGAATTTAGCAGGCCTAAATCTGAAGTGTAGTTGATCATTGGATTTAAAGAGATTATGATGCTACCAGGCAAGACTCCTTGGGAGCTAGATGAGAGACTGTACGATTCAAGAAAGCCAATATGAATCTCACAGATGGACATCATCGTGAGTGGTTTGTAGCTTCGGTACTACCACAATTAAGGAGTATGCTATCCCAGCAGAAGATAAAAACTAAGGAAGAGGCCTTAGAGATCGCTATGGGGCTACATGAGACCCTGATGCAAGATCCTAATCTCGGAGTTCAGCAAATCCACACGTAGCTGAAGAATCTGTGCCGTGAGATGTAGAGCCTGAAAGAGGATAGAACGGTTCGACCATAAGTGCACGAAGAAGTGTGGTGTGTAAAGTGCAAGAGCCATGGTCATGAGAAAGACCACTTCTCGGTTTTTATAAATTACGTTGCAAGAGGAGGACCTGTTGGGTTGTGTTATATTCTTTCCACATAGTTAACAGGGGGTTTGAGGGGTACTCGTAACCCCACTTTATGGGGTCCGGGGCAGCGCCCTGGAAAATTTTGGTTTTGGACCCTATGTTAGGTGGGGCGGACCCACCTATGGTTTTGTGCATGATTTTCGCACATGTTTTTTGGACGCGATGGTTTTCGGTCCATGGTATTGGATGCGATGGTTTTTTGGTCCATGGTATTGGACGTGATGGTTTTTCGGTCCATGGTATTGGATGCTTTGGCATGTATAAATATGTATTGTAACATTGAAAGGAATATAATGAAAAATCAAGCTGGTAGTCTCGGTTTTGAGATCCAGTGGGAAATCTCTGTGTATATGTGTTTTATGTGTTATGCTCTCGCATTTTTATTTTTCCTGTGATTTAGAATTCGTATGCATGTAATTTCTGTACGGGGTTAAAACCTACATCCAATTCCTGGTAGGAGGAACCAAGGTGAAAATTCCTTTACATGATAAATTAGTGTGTACATATAACAAATGGGGTGACCATTCACATCCCTTGTGACTCTTGGACTACCCTCATGATTTTTTGACTTCCTAGTGACCTTTAAAATTTCTACATGACTTTGTATTATATGGATGACCCATGGACTTCCACTTTACATTACATTTCTCTTATATTGAATTTACATAATCCACAAATGACATGGAAAATAATGACTTGTTGCAGGACATAACATGACACTAATGACATGGACTGCATGATGATGTGGCAGTTCCAAGTTGTCCTTATTTCTACTTTGTCTTTAATAAAATATATATTCAATACTTCTTCATCATGAGAGATATGCTTTGTTCTTCATATCTTCCCTCCAAAGGGTTGTGAATCAGATGGAGTCTTCATGCGATCCTAATATTTGGTCTTATGTTGTAATCCAGTGTCCCTTCATCTTCTTTCTTGATGAACATCTTATCTCCTCAAATCCTTATGTGTCTTCTAGCATGGTCTCTTTCTCCTTCTCCTTCATTATCATCCTATCATGACATAATAAAATACGTGTGATTGCAATCCACCCATGACAAGGCCACATCAGTCTGACAAGTTGAGTGACTAAATCAGGGGTTGTGCAATCCCAAAGGCCAAGGTCTGAGGCTTAGGCTTGATACTGTTCAATGTGTAGTTCAAGATGGCCAGGCTCAAAGGATTGCGCAGTTGAGGGACTCAAGGACTCGGGCTAGAAACTTGATCCTTGAGACTGTGCAATGTGTAGTTTTGGATGCCTGGGAAGAGGCATTACGTATTTGAGGGGATCAAGGTCTCAAGATAGAGGATTGAAGCTTGAGACTACCTGGTGTATATTTTTGAAGACCTAGAATGAGTGAGTACACAGTTGAGGAACCCAAGAGGTCAAGCTTGAAGCCTGAAGTTGTCCAATAAAAATTCATATAGGAGAACATGTTGGGAGATTACACAGTTAAAGGGTTCAAGGCTTCAATCTTAAGGCTTGAGGCTTGAATTTTCCCAATGTGCATTTTTGGAGGGATAGATGCCAAGTGATTGTGTAGTTTCTTAGTTCAATAGCGCAAGGTTGAGGCTTGATTCTTGAGACTACACAATGCACATAGAAGATTGGTTGGAGGAAAGGATTGTGTAGTTCTGTAGCTTAAGGAATGGGATTGAGAAATGATATTTCATAATTTGTATTTCCAAGAGGAAATTTTAGGTCATGATGTGTGAGACTACACACTACGTAATTTAGGAATGCTAAGTGAAGTCAAGTTTCCCAGGAACAAAATTTTTGGGATAAGGCTAAGTATGGGATCAATGAGGCTCAAGTGAGCAAAGAAAAAACTAGATCATGATCACACACTTGAAAAAATTAACAAAACAACATTGATCACTCAAAAACAATAACAACATGATTCCCTCAATGTGACAGCAATGCACTGTACCTCTCCAAGTGCAACACAAAAAATACACTTTGCGATGAAAGTGATGACACTTGTGCGACAGTGCATGAAACTTTTGGAATGAGGATAAAATATGTCTACATGACTAGTAGGACTCATGAACACCAAAGTTACCCCTTGAAACAAGGCGAAACTCCACTTTACATGATAAGCAACACTTCCCATGCCAAAAGACGACATTTTCTATATAAAGAGAAAAGTGTGAATGACACTTGCGATATGTGAATGACATGAAAGAAACACATGTTAGAGCCAAGATAATATGAAAATGACACTAATTAGGATGAATTCAAGTGAAAGCATCAGTCGAAAATGTGAAAGCGACACTTGAGAAAGTGAAGTCATGCAAAAGGTGACAGTTTGGAAAACTCATTGAAACAAAATTACAATCACAGCCAAAAGTGAGAGACTGCCAATGAAAGCACACATTGACTGTAAACATGGGTTAATTATTGCACAGGAACAGTCTTGATGGATTTTCCTATGCTTGCACAAGCTTGCATAAAATAATGCACTCATGAACTTGCAAAAAGAGCATGTACGAGCAGGTGACTTCGACACTTATGATCGAAGAGGAAACTCAAAGACTTAACAATACATCAGCTAAAAAAAAAGTGACTATGGAACAACCAATCGCAATATCCTTAGTAGGCTCCAAAATTCAAGTGTAGGAAAGATTTTGGAGGGTATTTGTCGCAGTGACAATGAATGGAAACACACTAGTAGAACTCTAGCTTCTCTACCTTGGTAAATTCTTTGTGCAAGGTCTAGTTCTTCAGGAAGTACTAATTCATCGTTTGGATTATCTTGGCTTACCCACTTACCCCATGCATAAAATAGTCTCATTCACTCCTTCTCCATTGAACCAAAGCATAACACCAACAATATCACAATGTTTCAAGATAAGGAAAGGGTAATGTAGGACACTTGTTTTAGATATTCAAAGTATAGTTTTTCATCTCTCATGTTGCTCTATTTCCATCAGGCCTAGGTAAAACCCTGACATAATCACTTCAAGAACATAAGCATCACTCCACTACCAGTGAGCCTAGATAGTACCAAGGCAATGTTTCTTGCTTCAATTCCCTTCGTAGGAAGCCTTTCTCTTCTTTCACCCTTTATTTATTTATTTTATATAGAACTGTGCATTGGCAGTTATTTATTTCATGGGCAAAAGATGGATTCTGACTTATTGAGAGCAGAAGAGGTTGTCCCTTCAGAGAAATATGTGTAATACCTCTAATATTAATTTTCTCATTTAGATTTTCCCCTTGTCCTTCTCTACTTGATCGGATTAGCATGGAGAATAGTGAAACATAAAGAATGAGTGTAGGCATGAGGTTTCCATAATAAAGATGAATAACTTGGTTCAACACAGAGATTTCCACATGTGAGGATGATGTTTTCCATCATAAAATCATTGGCCAAAGGGATAAACAAGACGGATAAGAAGGTCTAAGAGTTAGCCAAATTTGTAGTGTCACAAAGCCCTTTTGTATTTTCCACATTGTCTTTTGAGCCAAAAGGAACATCTTTCGAGCGAAATCTTATTTAAAAAAACATGAAAGAAAAGACAAGACATAAAAAGAAAACAAAACCAAAATGGAATATCAAAAGGAGGCTATACTAAAAACAGAGTGTGAGACAAACTTTAGAAAACACAAAATAGACTACAAAAAATAAGTGCAAGATGAACATGCATGTAAACTAATATGCAACTAGACCTACTCCTAAACTAATCAGTTGCCAGGTCAGGGTTACATATAATGAAATTTCAAATGTAACCACCGTATTTTATCCCTAACTTCATCCATAAATATACGAGTAATTACAACAAATATAAAATAATGTGAAAAGGAAAAGATAAGAGCTTGAATTACTTGTGTAGAAAATTGAAGGTCTTGCCTGTCAGCAGAAAATGTGTCATTGTCACTAATTTTACCCAACTTGTGATCTTACCTTCTTGATGAAAATTATAAATAGACAAAACTTGAAAGCTTATTGTTAATGAACCTCCATCTATGTCATCCTTCTTAGCAAGCATGAGAAAATACTGAAACTTTCTATTAGAAAAAGGGCTTACTAAGTAGGATGCTTCTAGGCAATCATAGATTGGGTGATGAAATTCCAAGAAATCCTCTTAAAAGCCCCACAATATTCAAGAAGAAATATTATGATTAGATGGACCATTTGTGGAAAGATATTCTCAGTTAGAAGATAACAAAGATAGACTATTTTGAACATTTTTACAAATGCCTTGAACAGATTAATGATCTTCCTCACATGATAAATATAACAAACCATTTCATTGTAACTAGCAACATAATACACTAGCATCATAACCATTGAAATAAGTGAAAATGAATGTCAGTATAAGAAACACACGAGATCGGTCAACATATAGTGAACAAATAAGGATTTGATTCATACAATAACTCATGCATTTGTTAGCACTCAAGAGGATTTTAGGTGAGATGAAGAACATGATTCGCTATATAACATTCACAAGAAAAACTAGGAGTTGTTTATTATGAAATGAATCTGATACACATGATTCCTTCAGCCAAAGAAGACCTTTGAAGTGATCAAATTCAAAATTTGATGACTCTATGAGAGATGCACATTCCAAACCCAAGTTTGATACCAGAGCCTTGCATGGAGATAAATCATCTGAAACAAAATCTTGAATCAGTTCAGAAACTGAATCTTGAAAGTTCAAAATACTACATCTGTAATAGCAAACATATTTCAAAAAGGAAATTACATCGAATAAAACCATGCAAGGAAAAGGATTTTGCAAGAGAAACTAGATTTGATTTAGTTCGAGGGCCTCACCAGAGTCACGAGAACCTGACATCACCATCAATGAAAGTTGAGGTGGCTTTACTTCCTGGCAAGTCCTAGAATTCTCAAGGATTGCAAAATTGCAATTTGAAGATTGACCCAGATCATGCAAGGTTCAAGGATAGCCACCACCACTGATTTCAATAACACCACTACTTACTAGATGGCGGTCATCTCTATCACTGATTTCATAAAATTTTAAAGCTTCAACAACCATATTACTCAAGCTAAAAGATTCTTCTGATTGCAAATTTGAAGATGTATGAATCGGGGAAATTTCAAGAGAATCTAACTTGAAGAGTTTCCTTCATGCAAAAGAAGATATGATGAGGGATGGAAAGAATACTCAATGGTTTTATTTTTTTCATTTTCATCATGGGTAATATCACCACCTTGTGTCAATTGAAAAGTTAACTCTTCAGATGAAGAACTTAGAGAGCATGGAATATCTTCATCGCAAGTTGATGCATTACAAATGGTAGAGTACAAGGATAGTATGATGAAGAGGAACTTTTGATAAGAACATATTCTTTGACTGAATCATATTCTAGATGAGACACCAAAATATCAACAGGTACACTCAGGCATTCATTATCGAATAGGTCAATAGAGTCATCATCATTAGGATTACTGTTTTTCAAGATTTTATATTGATTAAGAAAACATATTTCATTTGATTCACTACTGCAATTAGTGGATTTAAAATCAGCCAAGAATGAGGAAGCGTCATCTTCACACGAAGGATTTTTCAAAAGAGAAGAAAGATAGAAAGAATCTTTACCTTCCTACTACTCTACCTGCAAAACGTGACTAGCTTGCACTTGTTCACTACCTTGATTTGGAATAGGTTTAACAAGCAAATCATGGGGAAAGGGATCATGAGAAAGAGATAATAGAGGAGGAAAAGAGTCCAAATTAGATTCAAAATTATTATTAACCATAGGCTTCATTAGCCATTCTAGGATTTACTCCATTGTATTTGAATCTTGAAAAGTGGAAGGGGAATGAGAAGATGGATTAGGATTTTGATGTGAAGATCTCCCAACTTTGTTATCATTGTGAGGAGGCACTCTCATCAGAACTGGAAAAGGAGGAGGACAAGGAACAAAAGGAGTAGTACGTTCCTCCTCTAAAATTCAAGGTGTATCATGGTTTATAAGAGTTGGGGAAGTAAAAACATTAGGTGGTTTAGATTCTCCATGCAAAGAGATATGAACCAGACACTTAAAATTTTATTTAAATAAATCCCAATATGTGTCTTCTCCTAGAAGTTCATAACAAAGGTAAAGGAATCAATCAAAAAAATTCTCAGTTGATTTATTATGCTTCGTTCTTATTTGAATAATTCTTCTAAGAACATATCGGTAATCATACATATCAAATGATTTATGATGATCCTTCACAAGATGGTTAAAATAAATGGATAGAATAAGTAGGTAATATATGATACCATCTCTTAACATGACCTTCAAATGTGAGGGTGAGCAGTATAGCCATGACAACTTTGCAATGTATTCCATTATAAACACAAAAATGGACAACTTGAAATAGATGTTCACAAAGAATTAATTCACTCTTGCCATTAAACTTAAATTGGGACATGTTATGAATAACTTCTGCGGGAATTGTAATATTAAGCTCTTTAGAAAAGCATCCCATGTTTATGATTTGGGGAAATCCATTTTGGATAAGAGATTCAAAGCAAACATAATGAACATAGATTGCCATTTGGCCCTCCTTCTAACACCATTTATTGACAGGTCACTAGAAATTCGTCAACCAAGGAAGTATCCATAATGTGAAGTCCCAATTAGACCTTACATTGTTTGGAATAGGAGCCCCATCCAGGGTATCGACCCGGCTACCATATATTGTTATAGATTTTCCTTGGCTACAAATTTCAGCACAATAGAGTAATGCACAGGAAATCTCATATCAGCAAGTGAGTATGCCTTGTGAAATGTTAAGTTGCGAAATATATCAAGTTCCTTCTATTGAAGGGAAGAGAAAAGTATTCCCTTTAAATATAAGTAATAGTACTAATCTAGAAAATCCACACCAACATATACATATGAATGAATCGTTGATCAGCCAGTGAAATAGTTCACAAGGAAGCAATGATTGTTAAAGCAAATACAACATACCTTCCACAAGATAAGTAGAAAAGCCACCAAAATAGTTCAATATCCTTAGTATAGATGAAAAAAACATACAATGAAAACATTCAAAGAATAGTCCTACAATACTCATGACATATGCATAAAAGTGTGTTGGCTCAACAAGCTTCTGAATTAAGTAAAAGTTCCAAGATACATCAAGGCAGTGAACACCACTAGCCCTGATTGTGGAGCATTTGAGAAGTCACTTGCTCCTCCAAAATAACTATCTTCCTCTCTAATGCCTAGTAGGAGGCTACAAGGTGAAAAGTCATTTACATGATAAATGAGGGTGTATATATAACAAATGGGGTGACCATTCACATCCCTTATGACTCTTGGACTACCCTCATGACTATTTGACTTCTCATTAACCTTTCAACTTCCTACATGATTTTTCATATTACATAGATGACTCTTGGACTTCCACTTTACATTACATTTCTCTGATATTTAATTTACATAATCCACAAATAACATGGAAAATAACATGCCACTGATGACATGGACTACATGATGATGTGGCAGTGATGACACTTGTGCGATAGTGTGTGAAACTTTAGGAATGAGTGTAAAACATGTCTACATGACTAATAAAACTTGCCAACACCAAATTTACTCCTTGAAAGAAGCCAAAACTTCACTTTACATGATAAGCAACACTTCCCATTCTAAAATATGACATTTGCTATATAAAGAGAAAAGTGTGAACGACACTTGTGATATGCAAATGACAATGAAAGAAACACATGTCAGAGCCAATATAACATGAAAATGACACTAATTAAGATGAAATAAAGTGAGGATGACAGTTGAAAACTTGAAAGTGAGACTTTGGAAATTGAAGGCATGCAAAAGAGACAGTTTGGAAAACTCACTGAAACAAAAATACAATCATAGACAGAAGTGAGAGATTGTTAAAGAAAGTGTGCACTACTATCAATGTGGGTTGATCATTTCACAAGCATAGTCATGATGGACTGTGATATGCATGTACAATCTTGCGTAAAATAATGCACTCATGAACTTTTTGCAGGCTGAGCATGTGTGAGCAGGTGACTACGACACTTATAATCCAAGAGGAATCTCAAAGACTTAACAAGGCATTAGTCAACCAAGAAGTGGCTATGGAATGATCGATCGCAAGATCCTCAGTAGGCTCCAAAATGTTGGAGGGTTTTTGTCCCGAAAACAACATGGGGGTTGGATCATAAGAAATAAAGCCATATTTTAGAATGTTCCCTCATCTCCTAAGCAAGTGTCTATTGAAGTTTTGGCCATCTTAGTGCATTTTCCTTGTCAAAAGACTCTCCCTCTCTCCATTATTCGATCGCAAAAGCCCCCAATGCCTCATTCCCTTGGGCTTATTTTGATGGTGCATGTCAAGGCAAGGATTAGTCTTGTGTTGGAGGAATTATCCTTAATCTTTCTGAATCCCACTCCTCCCACATAAAAGTGGGTTTAGGAAAGGGCACAAATAATCAAGTTTAACTTTTAACATGAAAAAACTTATTGTTTTTCACTAAAGAAAAATGAATAGCACAACTTCAAATATATGGCAACTCAATGCTTGTGATAAATTGGATCAAACACGTTCAACAGTGCCGCAATATTTTACATGTGCCTATATTAAAGGAATTTCTTAGGTTTATGGATACTTATGAAAGTATTTCATGCTTTCATATATACATGGAGTGGAATGTAGTAGTAGATAGACTATCAAAACCAGGAGTCTCACTGGACCTTGGCATATGGCAGAGTTTAGAACATTGGGAGGAAGAACATTTTGAATACTACCATAGACCTTTTATAAAGAGACTTGACCCACAAGGGACATAGTGATAACATTTCTCGTCATACATTTTCTACTCCTTTTTGTATAGAATCATTTATGTGGCTAGTAATTCGAGACATGTAACCGTCCCACATTACATATATTTTTTGGTATTATAATCTGATTATATAACATCACCAATTTTTTTTGTAAGAAAATATAAAGATGAAAATATGGGCTATAAAGGTCATTGAAGCAAAATGTATATACAAAGTATATAAAACAATAGATACGTGATAGAATGCACCAAGAAACTGCACATGCATAATGTAATTTCAAATCATTTTATTAATGAAAGGAAATTATGGTTTTTTTTTTTTTTCCGAGGAAAAAAAAATCATTTCTATTGTACATATTTGAGAAACTTTTCCATTTAATGATAATATGAGGAATATTTATATATATATATTATATATATATATATTATATATATATATATATATATATATTTGTGTGTGGGTGATTGGTGAAGAAAAGAAGAAACTTGTAACAATACAATGGGTTATAATGATATTGTTTCTGACATAATAACATTTTTTGGCAAATAATATCAAAGAATGAGTAGAAACAGGAAAGTAATTGCAACCAAAGAAGAGAAGGAAGATTAATTATAAAAGGACACTCTTTCTATGTAAAAAAGGGTTGGAAATCTTGTAATCCAGATTTTTATTATTCTAACTAAAATCTTCAAGAAGTTTAGGTTGGAAAATCTAGAATTGTGATTTATGCATCTCTATAAAGATTAAAAAAATGATTGAATATCAGAGAACTAAAAAATATGTAATTATAAATTGTATATTGTTATCAAGTTAAATAGAAGATTTGAAGGTTGAAAGTCTTTTATGTACCATATACTAAGAAATTTTCTTGAAAGGATGAATACACAAAAGATTTTGTTTGTAATCTATTCAGGCAATTGTGCATTTTTTTCAAAAGAAAAAACGTTCAGATTCTTGCAATTTTTCATTTCTAGCAAAAAAAATAAGTAGAGAATTATTATGAATAGATTGTGCACTTGATTGAAAGTACATATTTAATATCATTTCTATGTGATTTACTTCATGTGTATGATAATTGATATGTTAATTTCATTTATGTTTATGGTAATGGATTCCTTCTTGCTTTCAGTAGTTGATTTATGCTTGTAATCAACATTTTATCTTTGTTAGATTACAATTAGAATAAGGTTGCATTTGCATACTTAAATATGATTATATTTAGGATTTTATTAAGGTTCAACAAGTTTTATTTCAAGAAGTAATCTATTTATTGGCAATCGGACCCACATACTAGTGGAAATCGCTACACTAAATGAAATAAAGTCTAACTAGGAGTTGTCATCAGGTGATTTTCCCTTTGTCGGTAGAGGAATTTTGCACTAAAAGGAGGGCTTGAACCTCTAGATTTATTCTTGATGATGAATTTAAATAATAACAATGTATCTTATCTTTATGTTGGAAAATGCTTTTATTTTTCTCAATTTGATTGGGAGTATCTCTAGGAAGTCAAACACTTGCTTGTCAAAATTGAGATTTAATGGAGAGGGTGAAATTTTGTCTTGTGTCATGTTTCCCAATTTAATATTATCTTTAATTCTTTAGATATATTTATGTAATTGATATTTGTATATTTTTTACCTTACTTTATGTGGAATAATCAAAAATGTGTTTTAGGTGTTACCAATCAAATCAATACATCCATGGAAACAATTCATATAGGTTTTTTTTGTTGCTCATTAGGAGTATGATTATGATGATATTTGTTTAGAACTAAAATTTTGTGTAAGTATGAAGGTGAGTTTGTAGAATATTTTTTTTTCATGTATTTAGATTAATATATTTTATCTTTCATCTTAATGATAAACCTTCTATTTTATACTTAATGGATTTTTTCTTTACCTTTGTTCTCTTCCTTGCATACGAAGAAAAAAAAAATATGTTGAGTATAAAAATCATAAGATATTGGGGATGATTCTTTTGAATTTACTAATAATATGGATAATTTTCCCAATCACACAAGCTAGAACATTTTGATACACAATTTTCGAAATTTAAGGATATTTTTAAAGATATTGATGGAACCCCCAAAATTATTTAGATAATGTTGAGCTCTGTAGTAGTATTGTCTATACTAAAATGAACACTAAGGAATTGAATTGTAACTTTAATGATCATTTAATCACCAGAGAAACATTTAATCATTCATGATGTAAAATTTATTTTGAATTATATCTTTATCTATTTACTCATTATAATTGAATAATAATAATAATAATAATAATTCTTAAGAACTTCCTTCATATACAAATTCATATCTAGAAGATACATAAATTGTTATAAATTAGAGTATTTATGAATTTTTTATTTGTTTTGTTCAATATTATGAAATAATAAATGATTGTTCTTTGGACAATTTTGAAAAACCACATGCATATCCATTTAGTTCATCCAATGATGTTGTTCATTCTAATATCTTGTATGACTTGAAAGAAAAGAAGGTGTTTTTATGAACTAAAGAACATTTATGACACTAATGCACATCACCGCATATTGATGGTTATGTTAGGTTCACATATCATCAATTCCATCATCATCTTGGTTTATCTTCTAGGATTAATAATATCATCAATTTTAATATTCTTCCATAAATTTGAATATGTGAACTTGTTCCACATAACTCTCACGAGTTATTCTATTCATCCATCAACTCTTCACAACACTTAATAGACTTCCAACTTAATTTTGTTAATCCAATTGAAATTTAGTTTTAAAAAACATTTTTGAAGAAGTTCTCATTGTATAATAATATTAATACTTTGTCTCATGTAAATAAAATTAATCATACTATCAATACTAATATTCTTTCACTGGATACTTAGGATTTTTTTATATGGTTCTCAGCAGATATATTATCCATCTATGTTTTTCCTTCACTAGTTTCCTATTTAGAATGATGAGTTTCAAGATGGAATTGAAACATGGTTAGAGGAATATTTTGAAGTAAAATTTCTTATAAATAATTATTCGAATATCTTACTTATGATGGATATAATTCTTCATTTCCTAAGGAATAACATTCATTTTGTTTGACCTTTTCAAGCAATAATGTTCAAGAGTCCATTCAAATATTGTCATTCAAAGCTTCATTTTCGTGGGAATTGTTGAGCTGGTGAGGATTTCTTTGAAGGTATTTACCAAGGAATGGAAGCCATTTGTCAAACGGATAGTTTCTCAATATAATTTTTCATATTGGAATAGGTTATTGGATGACTTCATCCAATAATAACTATGGGACAAGGATCTTCATAAGAAGAAGAAGTCTTCTGATGATAACATGGATCTTTTAGGCAAGATGAAGGAAAATTAAAAGAAGGAATTAAGCTAGATGAAGTCTTATACATGTGGTGAATATGGTCATTATGCAAGCAAGTGTCTATGAAAGAAGAAGGGAGAAAATGAGAAGAAGAAGGTGAAAGATATAATTAGGGTTGTTACTTCTTCAAGTGAGATAGATGAATTCTCAAGATTTTTTTAGGAGGATTTTACTCTAGTCTCTCATTTCTCTTAGGGTTCAATCAACAAGGCTACATGGTACATGGATAACAAAGCATCAAAGCATATGACAAGTTCACATTTTTTTAGACTCTAACTAATTGTGACTCGAAGTTGCACATGTAGGTTTGCAACAAGAGTCAAAAATTTGTCAAAGGTCAGGTGTTATACCTTCACTATAAAAAAATAGGCCATTAGCGTCAGAAATTAATGTATTTGAGCCTACGAGTTGGGTTCAATTGGCGGCGAAAAACTCGGTGTTACATTGCATTTCACGTTGGTGTTGGAAATAATGTTGGGTTTAGCGCTAGGTTTAGTGTTGAGAATTGTTTCTTCCATTCTTGCTTCTATCGTTGCATCCATTTGTACTTCTTGTTTTGCTCCCAATTTTTCTTCATGTTTTACTTCAGGTATAACATCGAAAATAGCTTCTTTTTTGGCTTCCTAATTTACGCCAAGTTATGCTTCCATATAACGTCATTGCTGCTTCAACTTTTGCTTCCAATATGGCATCACTTGTTGCATCTAGCTTTACTTCCATTATGGCATATTCTTTAGCTTATAATATGGATTCCATTATAGTTTCCTTTTTTGCTTCTAATATTTCTTCTATTATTAATTCTTGGTTTGCTACCTGAATGGATTCTTTGTTTGCTTCTTAGGGAACGCGAAGTTTGGCTTCTAATATTGCTTCCATTATTAATTCTTTGTTTGCTACCTGAAATTCTTTTGTTTTTACTTCTCGGGTAACAGTAAGTTTGGCTCCTAGTATTGCTTCCATTATTACTTCTTTGTTTGCTACATAAATTTCTTTTCTTTTTTTCCTTCTTAGGTAATGCAAAGTTTTTCTTCCAAGATTTCTTTTGGTGTGCTTCTAGTTTGGCTTCCACTATTGGTTCCTTTGTCACCAAAAATAGATCTTCTCCATTCCATATGAATATCAAGGCATGATGGAATCAAACCACCAACCTCCTGATTGTAAAGCAAGTGTTCTTCCATTGAGCTAGCACCCTTTAAATAATTAGACTTTAAAAAATTAGACCTTGAAACTTTATAAATTATAAATTCTACAACTTTCAATAAATTATAAAAATTTGTAAAGTCTTGGAAAATATTTTACTAAACAAGAAAAACAACATTGAAGTTATAGGTCCCTACCTAATGGTTATGGAATTTATCAAAAGTGGGTGGAAGGAAAAAAGTTACATATAAGATACTCAATATGTTTAGTTAAATATTGTTGAGTGTCATATGGGCTTGATTAATGGACCAACATTTAATGTGAATTTGAAGTTTGTGAACTTTGAAGCTCAAAACTGGAAATGCCAAAGAAAGACTTAAGAACCTGCAAAACAAAACACTAATTTTTATAGAAGTTATCTCCTCACACCTTGAAATTCCTGCAAACACTAGTCAATCCTGCAATCTAAGGAATTCATTTGAAACAAAACCCTAATTACTACAAACATTAATCTTGTAGTCTACCAACAATTGGAAGAAAACCCTAACTATTAATAATTGAAAAGAAAAACCCTGATTAAGGAGAAAACCCTAATTATTGTCAAGCAAAAACCTAACTACTAATTAACCGGAAACTTGATCACTAGCCCCTTATTTAACTGAGCAAGCCAAAAATATTGTATTATTGAGCTAAGAAAAACACAATTCTAATTACTCCTCAAGCCAAGTAAAGCGCAAAATGAATAATAAAACCCTAATATCAATCTTTCACTCTTATTATGTCTTCACTCAACTTGTGTTTAATCAAGCAAACAAGGAAATAGATGCAAATATGTCTAAGGTGTCATAAAATGCTTCAATTGTAAGTATTGCATACATGAGTAAAAGTAACCTTTCTCTAATCACAACCGTACTTACCCTCAATAAATGTTTCACCTCCTCAAAATAAATTACAGATCTAGAAACACTATTTCATCAAAATGAAAGAAGGAAACGAGACATAAATCACTTTGTAATTCTAAGAACATGAACCAACACTAAATAAATAATCACTCTTAAAATCTATAGGCATAAAAGGAACACAAGTCAACACTTGTAATGATATGGTGCATAAGTATTTGAATAAACTACAAGTGCATAGTAGTGAATCGACCTCTAGATAAGATAAAAGACTCCAGATGTATGGCCTCAAAGATAGGTATTTCTTAATACAATACTCCTTCTTGTCAAGCAATGTTGATCAATAGTTATAAGTGCAAGACCTAAGTATAAATATATGATAGGAATTTTTAAGATTTCAAACTTTATGGGCCAAGTAACAATTATATATAAGCTATGCAACTATAATGATTAAATTCATTGACTTCGTTTCTTATCAAAAGAGGTAAAATGAGAATGTTATAGAGTTTGTATTAAGAGAATATTCAAATAGTTCTAGGTCACTCAGTGTATTAAATCTCGGATCCACAACTTCGTAGACCTTAATCAAGCTATAATTCCTTCCAGGTTCTAACAACTTGTAAAGGCATCGAACAACAGTTAAAGGTCTTGCAATATAACTCGAGATCCAAGTTACAAAAGTTTCAAATGTCCAAAAATAAGTTATCTTATATAAGTATGAAAATATCTAGAGTTGTGACTCTAGCTCATGCTTCAATTGACCTTTGTAACAATGCTTCAATACAAATGATTAAAAGCTTTAACCACAACTTGCAATAGAGCATAAAATAAATGATTATCCTCAGAGAAAAATAAGAGGTGTCTGCTACAACTTATGATCATTGCTCATACCAGAGGCACGCATAAAATTTATTTCTAGCATTCACCACACAATTTTTATATCTTTAGCATGAAACAAATACAAACTGGATATAGATTAATAAATTTTGTAGATCTTAGAGAAGACAAAGCATAAACCATACACATAGGATTATTAAGTTTGAAAAAAATCTTGACAGTTAACACTCCTTAACGAGAAATCACACACACACCTTGATAGATCAACAAGATATTACAGTAGGATAACAGGAGTGGTGATGAGCTGAGTTGGTTAGGACCAAACCAACCAAATCACACCCTCTAGGAAAAACTTAAATCACAGGATGTAATTATTCATTGAATACACCAGAAGATAGAAAAGAAACCTGGCATGACTAATGTATTAAAATATGCTTAATAATTTACAAATGAGACCATATGCTCTAGGTTCAAACCAACAATACAAGGCTATAATAACATTCTCTCCCAATCATACAGCCATGATTATTATTTTTATACATGTTATAGTACGTATTTAGGTTGTAACAGCCCATTTTTTCAAATCCGAGCATGATTTAGAAATTATATAAAATTGTGCATTTTTAAAAAATTAGCCCCAAAGAACCTTTTGTATCTCCCAAACAGTGGGAAATTTTGGAAAATGACCTACGTGATTCTATATTTGGAACAAAACCCATGTCCCATGATTTTCATATTCGACCTCATATGCACGTAAATCGAGGAGGAAGTTGGTTGTTTGAAAACTATTGTGAATTTGGGTTGAAGAATTAATTAGATTATAGAAATCCATTTTTATGACCTAGGTGTGTTTTGACTCATGTGGTAGCATGAAAACATTATTTTGAACACAAATAATTTCAAGTTTTTTTCTCATGGAAGTGCTCTAATATGTCAAACCCTAAATGGGCGCAGGAACTATATTGTTGGTACAGGAACTACATAACTCGTATTAGTGATCCATAAAAATTGGAATCATATATAAACAAAGAAATTTTGATTCAAATAATATTAAACCCAATCCTTCATTGTCGCATCAAAAATGTGAGGAAGCGTGTGGTAAAGGGGTCACAAATTGGTAAAACAAGGGGGGTAAAATAAGGCATCATGGAGGAAAACAAATGTATTAAATATGACAATTATGGGACCTGACAAATACTCAATTAGAAGTGAAAATTTGAAGAAATTTATAGCCTATAAATTACCTATGATTATCAAACCTAAAATCTTTAATTACACCAAAGATTAATTTCTCACCTTGTGAATCATGTAAATATGTTGTGACAACATAAAAATTGGCATCTAAAAGATTGATTTGCATGCCAAAAAGTAAAATACAATGAGTATATATGATGCAATCATAACACCCCCCTTACTTTCTTAAGTTCTGAGGAGGTGGTTGTTAATTAGACCTGATTCCCAAGATGCGACGATGAGAATGGGGTTTAGAAGTTTCTTAAATTATTTTTTATTTTTCTCCAACAGTATTTAAAGTTGTTAGACTTATTCTGTAACTCGTAGAGATGAGGATTGTGTTACAAACTTTCATAAGAATCAAAGGTTCATAAACACATCAATACATTATCATTTTAATATGTCCCATCGTCCACTTATACTATATATATAATATATATTATATTATATATATATATATATATATATATATATATATATATATATATATAAGATAGATAGATAGATATATATATATATAGATAGATAGATAGATAGATAGATAGATAGATAGACTAATTGTAATATTACCATTAAGCACCTATTCTCAAGCATTAAATTTTAGTTCTAAAATTTACAAGATAACTAAGTGTTGTGGTTAAAGTTTCTGAGGTTGAAGCTTGAAAGCCACCAGTGACTCTACAAGTGTTTAATTGTTTATGTTTCATCTGTATAGTCTCTTAACAACTTCAAAAAAGTAGATGTAGTACATATTGTGATTGTACGTAGGTATTAAAAAATGGGGTCGAAACTTGAAAGATTATGGTAAATCTACACACTTATTCACAACTTCCAACACTAAAGGAACTAATAAGTGATAATATATTATGTTGATTATGATTTCTCAATACATATGATCTTCATAGTGATACTAGGAACAATCTTCCATGCATGTTATGAGATGAGGAGCTCACTGTGATTTGGGATAGCTAGTAATTATAGTTCATTGATAAGATTTAAAGCATTCTTGCCAAGTGAAATTGAATGAGATCCCCACTTATTTCAGATCAATGTGAGTTTGAATATTCGTAGTCATGGATTTTCAAGCATCCTTAAGATTTGCACTACAAGAAATATTGGAGTATGACACTAGTTATTAACCCTTGAAGGCATCAAGTGATGGAAAAAGAACTCTTAGATGTAAAATTCAAAGCTGGAATAGAAACCAACCAATAGTACTATGATGCTAGAGGTGAATGTTAGCGTATTGGAAAAAATGTCAATTTGTAAGGATAATCACCTAATGTTATCAATAAGGCGTTGTCTCTTTTCTTAACAAGTGCTCTAGTGAATGTGAATAGTTCTATATAGTAATGAAAATCAACAAAATTTTGATTTTTCTATTTAAAAATATGTTTGGAAAATTTGTATGCTTGAGTACTATAGATTTGTTTCCCTGCTCCTCTGTTAGGTCGTGCTTAAAATTTACCAGTAATGTAAGTTTAAAGTATCACCATGAAAATTAATAGCAGTTGTATCAGTTATATTAGAGTCGCCATGATAATAGTGTAAATGGTGTTATGTTGTTCAGATTGAGTGAAGTGTGTCAGTTATATATTCAACCTTAGAAACTATTTGGTGATCCAAGAATACATTATCATTGGCAAATAATATTATGAAACTATGCATTTAGGTATAAAAAATAATCATTGCCATAAATTATAAACTATGAGCCAAGAATGTAAGGTTTGTTATCCATTCAAATATTCTTGAAACAGATGTAATGAAAAACAGGAAAAATGTATCTTAGAAGTGAATTCATGAGTGATCAGTGCCTTTAAATAAGTTAATAAATTGCACATGAGTCAATCAAGTGTGAGAGATGTATCATCTTTAAATTACTTGAATAAATGTCAAATGGGTGCAGTTGAAATTCATTATGCTTAAGAGTAAGATATACGCTCAGGGAACTTTAACGTTTGAATCTATGCCAAGTAATAAATCCTAAGATTGAATGTGTCGATTCTATAAACCTAACTTTTTTTCAATTTGACTCCTGACACATTTTTCAGACAACCCCTTAATTCCATCCTTCCTACAAAGCTACAAAATTAATACATCATTTCTATAAAATTACTCATTCTTGAAGTAGAAACAATGTGGTAATATTTCCAAAGTCTTTGCATTATAATTTATCCTGTGTGAGATAAATTTTCATTCTGTACATCAAAACTAATGTTTCATGGATAAAATGAGGAGGGCATGAACTTTATCAAATTTCAAGGGACATAAGCTATGGCAGAATATGTTCATGTAATGTTGGTCATTGTATAGTAAATCAAGACAATAAAAATCCTCTACAAGCTCCAAATAATATGATCTTTGATGACCCACAATAATCATTACTCCCAATGTGTCATAACCAAGATTAAGGCCCATTAGGGTGTTGTTACATCATAATATTGAGGCCCATTAGGGCATTGCTATGCCACAAGACTAAGGCCCATTAGGGAATTGTTATACCACAAGACTGAGGTACAATTTTGCAGACCCATAGGATGGAATGGTCATTATATCACTACCAATTAGTTACAGGTCCTCGTGTGCATTTATTTGAGGCACACAAACCCTACATCTTACCCTATGAAATCCATGCAATTTGGAGTAATATTGAACAACAGAAATATATATGTGAAAAATTAAAAATATTAACTTGCACTAATGCTACTTATGAGTAAAAAAACACTCTCCAAGTTGAGTCATTCAATCTGGCTTTAAAATGAAGGTCGGGAGTACATTTTTGTGAAGCAGGACAAAATTGCCTTACTTCATTACAATGCATGCATATGCTTCATTCCTTGGCCAATCTAATTGATTCAAACTATATACTATTTAATTAGTAAGTTTACACACTAATTTTCTTCCAGTAAGTTTCTAATGTTCACAAATTGTTGACACTTTTGGGAGGGCACCATGAACTGCAATTATTGCAACACTTTCATTCACATTAACTTCGACCTTCATATCATTAAATTAGAAAACTTTAATTGTATTAATGTTACTTATGAGTAAAAAAAATCTCTTCAAGTTTAATCATTCAATTTGGCCTTAAAATGAAGGTTGGGAGTGCATTTCTGTGAAGCAAATCAAAATTTCCTTACTTCACTAAAATGCATGCCCAAGTTTCATTTCTTGGCCAATATGATTGATTCAAATTGTATACTATTTAATTAGTAATTTTACATGCTAATTTTCTTCTAGCAAGTTTTTGTTTTTCACAAACTATTGAAACTTTTGGGGGGACACCATGAACTGTGATTGTTGTTGCACTTTCATTTACATTAACTCCAACCTTTAGATCATTAAATCAGAAAAATTTAATTTTATTAATGTTGCTTATGCGTAAAAAAAATACTCTCCAAGTTGAATCATTCAATTTGGCCTTGAAATGAAGGTTGGGCATGCATTTTTGTGAAGTGGACCAAAATTTTCTTGCTTCACTAAAATGCACGCTCGGGCTTCATTTCTTTGCCAATCTGACTAATTCAATTTGTATACTATTTAATTAGTAATTTTACACACTATTTGCTTCTAGTAAGATGTTCCTCAGACAGAACACCAAAAGGACACTGCTCACAAACAGATCACAGATCAATACACCAGTATTTTGACGTGGTTAAAACCCTCGAAGAGGGAAACAGTCCACGGCCTGCGCCAACGTGGCTACTACAGGCAATTTATTAATAAAAGAATGAAAATTTACATAAGCTTCTCTCATGCACGGTTAACCTACAAATGACCCTCCTTGCGCTTTAAATAGAATTCATGGACCAATCGGGTGTCAAGCCACGGATCAAGTGTCGGTAATACCGAGGAGAGAATGAACCGTCGGATCACTACATATCGTGACCGTCGGATTGTAAGTTACAAAATGCACAACGGTAAAGAAACACACTTTACCTAACTCTATACCTAACTCTATACTAGACCAAGTTGAACTTAACTATTTCCTATGTGTCGGAAATATCCTAACATCCCCCCTTAAGAACAACTTGAGATAGGATTGAAGGATTTACAAATATGACACAATAGGAGAAGGAAGGAGGCACTAGAGCCTATCCCCCCTTAGTGACAACTTCCTGAACTCCAACCATAAATCGAAGTTTAGTGAACTTCGCCTCTGTGAGAACCTTTGTGAAGATGTCTGCAACTTGATCATCTGTTGAACAATATTGCACTTCAAGAACATGGTCATGAATGAGCTTTCTGATGAAGTGCATGTGTAGTTCAATGTGTTTGCTAAGCTCATGTTGGACTGGATCTTTGCATAGTTGAATAACACTTTGATTATCACACCAAAGTGTAGTCGGATGCTGCTGCTCAAATCCAAATTCTGATAGGATCTGACGAAGCCACAAGGCTTCCTTACTAGCTTCCACGGCACCACGATACTCTGCTTCTGCTGACGAAAGAGAAATGGCAGCCTGTTTCTTACAAGCCCATGTAATAGGTCCTGAACCAAGAGTGAAGACATAACCGGCAGTAGACTTCCGATCATCAGGGTCACCAGCCCAATCAGAATCAGTGAAACCAACTAATAGAGGAGCTGCTTTGGCACTGTAATGAATCCCAAACTGTACTGTACCTCGAACATAACGAAGTATTCTTTTAGCTGCTTTCCAATGACTTTCACGGGGGTTTTGCATAAAACGAGCAACAAGGCCAACAGCAAAGGAAAGGTCAGGACGAGTATGGGTTAAATACAAGAGTTTTCCTACAAGTTGACGGTATAAGGTAGCATCAACTTCAGGAGAAGTACAAGAGACTGAAAGTTTGACTCCAGACTGAAAGGGAGAAGGAGCTGGCTTACAATCTTCCATGTGAAAATGACGAAGAATATCACAAGCATACTTCGACTGGGAAAGGGAAATACCCTCCTTGGATTGCAAGACTTGAAGACCGAGAAAATAGTGTAAGTGTCCTAAGTCTGTCATTTCAAATTTCTTTTTAAGGCTGGACTTCACATGGTTTATAAGGTTGGGATCAATACCAGTAAGAATAAGATCATCAACATAAAGAACAAGGATGATAAGAGAGTTGCCCACTTTCTTGGTGTAGACAGTATTGTCAGAATAACACCTAGAAAAAGCCAGATTCTAAAAGAAAGCTATCCATTTTGGAATACCAAGCCCGAGGAGCTTGCTTGAGACCATAAAGAGATTTCTTAAGTTGACATACAAGGCTGGAGTCTGTTTGGATGAAGCCATTGGGTTGTTCCATATAGATTTCTTCATGCAAGTCCCCATGCAAGAAGGCAGATTTAACATCCATCTGATGGACTTCCCATTTTAAAGAGGCAGCAAGGGAAAGACCAAGGCGGATAGAGTTCATTTTGGCAACAGGGGAGAAGGTTTCAGTGTAGTCAATGCCTTCAACCTGTGAAAAGCCCTTAGCAACAAGACGAGCTTTATGTTTATCAACTTTCCCATCTGGTCCATACTTTGTTCTGTAAACCCATTTACATCTAACAAGATTGCGTCCCTTTGGTAGAGGAACAA
>APFE031231798.1:0-10291 GCA_000404065.3 Pinus taeda | reverse complement strand
TGCACCATATTTGATAAATGGATGCAAATAGCACCAAAAATGGGCTCTAGATGCAAAAAAAGAAGTAAAAAAGGATGCTAATCACAGGATTTGTTGTAGTGAGAGGAGTCTCGATTCCCATCCGGAAATTTTTTGTAGAAGCGTTCAATAAGCCATTGCCAGTCCCGTTTTTTGTTACCTTTTGCCTTCAAGTTGAAACCCAGATATTTTATGCCATTTCTGATCGAAGCCTGGGTGATGCCGATCATAGCTGCAATCCATAGTATAGTCTCCATATTTGTTTCGTTATGATACAACATAGATTTTTCCTTGTTAATAACCATTCCAGAAGCTGACTGAAATTTCTGCAAGATGCTATTTAGACATAACCAGGAGACTTTACAAAGCATGGAAAAAATGAGAATATCGTCAACAAAAAGATTGTGGGATAAGAAAGTTTCCTTGCAAATTTTGATCGGCCTACATCTTCGCTCTAATACTGCCTTGTTGATCTGTAAGCAGAGAGAGTTCATAACCAATATAAAAATCAATGGGGAGAGAGGACATCCCTGACGAAGTCCCCTCTCGGCTGGAAAGAAAGATGACAGAATTCCATTTATAATGACAGAATAATTAACGTTTTCTACGTATGCCATTATCCATTCAATGCCTTTAGATCTTAGCCCAATTTTTGCCAGTCAACAAAATCATAGGCTTTTTTCAAATCAATCTTAAGATAGCCGCCTCGATATTGTTTGACAACATAGAAAAAAGGCATTCCTGAGTCATAGCAACAGCATCCCAAATGTTCCGGTCTTTTAAAAACGCGTGCTGGCCCCTTGTGATGAAAAAGTTGAGAACATGCCTCATCCTCTCTGCTATGATTTTTGAGATGATTTTAAACAGAGTATTGCATAGAGAAATTGGTCTACGCAAACGTGAACGGACTGAAAATTTTACAAATTTTTTTAAAGGTCACCTTCTATGTAACGTTCATCTTTAAGTTGATTGCAGATTCTCCGAATATTTGGGAATATGATGGATATAAGCACGGTCAATTTTTTTACCATGCCCATGTCCGTGAGATTCCCAAATATTCAAGAAATCTTTAAACTTAAACTCAGTACTGCGTAACATTATAGACAAGTCTTGCATTGTGCATTGTTTTGGATGATATTGAAGACAAATTGCCTTCAAATTATATGAAAACAAAACAAAACACAACAAAACAAAACGAAAGTACTAAATATGATCGATGGCTCATTTGATATTAAACCAAAGAAATCGTTCCTAGGATTTTGACTTTACATTTCTTTGGTAAAAAGACTAATTTGGTGCATGCAACATCATTTTGAAAATAATGTCAGAAAGAAACAGCCTGTCAGATGTTTATACGGTGGTCCAACATTATCCCTTCTGTCTTTTAGATATATGTTGTTTTCAATATTTTGTTACGTAGTTTTTTAATGGTTTGTTTTCATAAAAAAGATCATTCTAAACTAATTTTAATGGCTCTCCCATGTCGCCGGTATTCACATCTTGTCGTGCAATCCACAATAATGCTATCGCATTCCATCCTACAGCAAAGAAATGTAGTACAATGTGACATTCTATAATTATAAATAATGTTATTTTTTTTAATCAGTAAATTGTTCTCCCAAAAAAGTTCGATCTATACTAATTTTAATGCCTCTCCCACGTGGGTATTCACATCTTGTGCAATCCACAATAATGCTATTCCACTCCATCATACAGCAAAGAAATGTAGCAAAATGTAACATTCTATAATTATACATAATTCACCATATAAATATATTTTGAATATATGTGAGTTTCAAATCAAGAAATAATGTATTTTTGAATTTTTTTAATAAGTGGTTATATTTATAAAAATTTTACAATTATTTTTTTCTCCAAACAATTATAACATCTCTTTCGTGAATATGTTGATTTGTTTTTATGTTTATAAATATACATTTTGAATGCATTGTTGTATGCAATTACTCTATTAGTAATTTTAAATACATTTTGAATATATGTGATTGTCTATTAGTAATTAGTTGGTGATGAAGAAGGGAGATGATATTGTCAAGGATTAATTTTCACTTTGCATGAGGATTGATTTTGCACATATTTTTCATTTTAATTCTAGGTATCTCAAGTTTTGAAAACTAATTATTTCTTGATAGTGTCCCTCTAAGTATTACTAAATATATCTTGAATTTTTTTTAATAATCTATAGCATCAAGATTAACAACATCTAATGCAAAAAATCAAATATGATTACAAAACAAAATCTACACCGAAAACATTTTGAATATATGTGATTGTCTATTAATAATTAGTTGGTGATGAAGAAGGGAGATGATATTGTCAAGGATTAATTTTCACTTTGCATGAGGATTGATTTTGCACATATTTTTCATTTTAATCTAGGTATCTCAACTTTTGACAACTAATTATTTCTTGATAGTGTCCCTCTAAGTATTACTAAATATATCTTGAATTTTTTTTAATAATCTATAGCCTCAAGATTAACAACATCTAATGCAAAAAATCAAATATGATTATAAAACATCTACACCGAAATCAATGCATATATGCAAGCGATCAAATGAGATTAGAAATAAACATCTACACTCAAATCAATGCATTGAGTGCAAGCAATCAAATGGGATTATAAATCCACATCTACATTGAAATACATGCATCTAGTGCAAGCACTCAAATAGCATTAGAAATCCACATCTACATTGAAATCCATGCATCTAATGCAAGCAATGAAAAAGGATTAGAAATCCACATCTACACTGAAATCAATGCATCGAGGGCAAGCAATCAGATATAATTAGAAACCAACATTTACACTGAAATCAATACATCTAGTGAAAGAAATCAAATAGGATTAGAAATCATCATTTACACTCCAATCAATGTATCTAGTGCAAGAAATATTCTTCCCTCTGTCCCCCATCCATCTAATCTTGAAAAATATTTTTAATAATTTACATTCTCAAGATTAACAACATTTAATCCATCTAAGGCAAGCAATCAAATATGATTAGAAAACAACGTAAATTAATGCATATAATGCAAGCAATCAAATAATATTAGAAACCAACATCTACATTGAAATCAATGTGTCTAGTGCAAGCAATCGAATATAATTAGAAATCAACATCTTCGCTAAAATTATGCATCTAGCGCAAACAATCAAATAAGATTAGAAATCACCATCCATGCTAGAATCAATGCATCTAGAGAAAGCAATCAAATAGGATTATAATTCAACATCTAAACTGAAATCAATACATCTAGTGCAAACTATTAAATATAATTAGAAATCAACACCTACATTGAAATCAATGCATCTAGTTCAAGGAATAAAATAGGATTAGAAATCATCATCTACACTGAAATAAATGCATATAGTACAAGAAATATTCTTCCCTCTCCCCTTCCATCTATATCTATATATCCCTCCATCTCTCCTTTGTCTCTCTATCTCATCCCCCCAAACACACACACACACTCTCTCTCCATATCTATATATCTCTCCCTCCCTCTCTCTATCTCTCTCTTATTTTCTCTCTTCACCTCTCATCTATATCTCTATCTCACTTTGCCTCTCCTTTGTCTCTCTATGTCACGCCCAAAACATACACACCCTTTCTTCATATCTATATATCTCTCCCTCCCTCTTCCTCTCCCTCTCTCTTCCCCTTCACTCTCTCTCTCCCCCATCTATCTCTCTTCCCTCATACTCTCATCTCTCCCTCTCTCTATCTCCCTTATCACTCCCTCTCTCTCTCCACCTTTCTCTCTCTATGTATTTATTCTTACTTCCCTCTCTCTTTCCCTCTAACTCCATCTCTCTCTCCCTCCCTCTCTCCTTATCTCTCTCATGTTCTCTCTTTCTTCCTTCCTCTCTCCCCCTTTCTATATCACCTCCCTCTATCTCCCCCCCCCCCCTCTCTCTTCACCCTCCAACTCTGTCACTATCTCCCGCCCCTCTCTCTTCACCCTCCAACTCTGTCACTATCTCCCTCCCTCTTTCCTTCTCTCTCCTTCTCTCCTCCCTTCCTTCCATCTCTTCTTTGTCTCTCTATCTCACCCCAAAACATACACACTCTCTCTCCATCTCTCCCTTTTCTCTCTTCTCTCTCTATGTCTTTCTTCTTTATTTTATCTCCATCTCTCCCTTGTCACTCCCTTTATCTCTCCACATATATCACGTTGTGTCTTTGTTATTCCCTCCATATATATATCTAGAGTTAATATATATCATGATATATATAATATATATTATAATATAACAAATTGAATATCATATTAAATTGAATATTATATTAATCCAATTTATTTTATTAAATTTAATAATATTAATATTATATTTAAATAATGTTTTTTAGGCATGATAACAAAAATTATAATAAAACTACATCAAATTTATATTTTCAAATATTAGAACTTTGATGTGGAAATATTTATGTCTTTAAAGACTTTATGTATAATATATCCATAGGATATGGATTTTCTCTTTAAAGATTTATTTTACAAATATTTAATTAAAAGAATTTAAAGATTTTGGAGCAGGATTTTCCATTCTTTGTGTTGAATTAACAAATTTTATTTTATTTAAGAGATGATATTAGCTTTAGTAAATATGCCTAAATATGTTTTATATTTTAGTTAATTTAAAATTTTAATGTGGTAAAATTTTTTGTTAAAGGTAAATTTATGATCTATTCAAATTCACGGATATGATAAAGGAACTATTAAATGCATGAGATAATTTGTTATCCATTCAAATTATATATAATACTACATAGTTATAGTTCAATAATTAATCTTAGTCCATTAATAAAATTAAAAGTTGTATATAATATAAGATTCAAGCTAATGTTTTGGCGGACATTAGTAAAAATTATTTTTATTATTTTTTGAGGAGGCCACTTGCTTACACATCAGGGTCATACTGGGGTGTAGAATGCACATCTTCGGACAATCATTTTTTTAAATTTTCAATTACATCTTTTATTTCAACGTTGAATATTTTATTATACACAAATTTAAACTACTTTTCTTAATATTTTCTTTCTATATATAGCTCTATATATTAAATTGATATCTATATACATTAATTAAAATAGATGTTCAAATTGTTGAAATGTTTTTGAAAAGTATAAGGTTTAAAAACATCTTATTCACAGTTTTTTTTAACTATATGTTTTTAAAGTTGATATGAAATTATATGAAGTCATGTGGACATCTAAATATTTTATTTATGTATCTAACTCTAGATCTATCATGAGCCCAGAGGAATCAAATCTCTCACAAACATTTCCTCAAATTATTAATCCAAAGTATTAAATCTAATAATATTAATTATGATAATATATTAATATTAATATTAAATTTAATAATAATATTAATAATATTAATATTAATATTTTTGATATTAATATTAGAATTAATGATTTATTTTACATGAGATTGATAAAAAATTTTATAATAAAACTACATTGAATTAATATTTGCTTTTAAAGATTTTAATATATTCACAGTATATGGTTTTTTTTATTTTACAAATATTTAATTAAAATAGATATTGAAAGATTTGAAAGCTCAGAACTTTATGCTTCTGTGATTCATAATATATTGTTAAGATTTTCGTGAAAAATCACATTGAGAACAGAGAGACCCATTTGAACCCAAATCTAGGTTCATCATTGGGACTAGGACCAGGGCAAGGAGAAAGATTAACTGGCCCAAATATATAAATCTCAACGATGAAACGGTAAATTCCAACGGTAAAGATTTGAGAGCATTGAATTGTATTGTAATTTTTTATTTATATAGATATTTTCATTTTTATTTTGGCAAGACAATAATTTTTTTAATTATTATTATTATTTTATTAGAAACTTACATATTTATACCTCCCTCTTACTGAATTGTAAAATAAACTTTTACAGAGAGTAAGAAAAAATTTTAAAAATCAAATATATGTTATAATTTTAAGGTTTTGTCCCCACTGTGTGGAATTGTTGAATACAGCCTATATCGACATTAATAAGGGAATCGAGAGTTTGAGAGGCAGGCTCAAGGACTGTGGAATTGTTGAATACAGCCTATATCGACATTAATAAGGGAATCGAGAGTTTGAGAGGCAGGCTCAAGGTTCATGTCGCTTAAGATTTTGCATCATGGAGAGATTATTCTTTCCAGCAAAGGTCCAAGATCGATGATTATGGGTGGTGAAATCTGTAAATAATTATGGCGCTGAGGTAGGGTTCTTTGGAATGTATACTAAGGTTAACTCATGAACCTTACCGTACATTGCAGTTGACGTGTTTGTGCACTGCCCATCGATCTGAGCGAGCCAAATGTTTTGTTATCGCCCTCTAAGCTATCAAGACAAACTAGTGAAATCCCCTCATGCGAATTATCGCCTTATGAAGACAATTTGCTGAAATACTACCATGCAAATTACAAGATTAGGTGGGTAACTTCTTATAATCCTCTGCCGTGTGCTTGCTTACAGATTGACATACAAAGCTCTGTTCTTCTGTAGTACATTTAGAGTAGCGGTCTAACTCTAACCCGTAAATTCTGAATGGACTGGAAATTTTGGAAGTTTTGTAAGTTTTTCCAAAGGTCACTTTTTTTGTAACTGCCAACGAGCATCTTTTAGTTGATTGTAGATTTTCTGAATATTCTGAAATTCTATGGACATGGTCGCTGTCAATTTTTTAACTACACCCATATCCATCTAATTTCAAAATATTCGAAAAATTTACAGTAAACTTAAACTCAAGGCTTTGTAACATTATAAACAAGTCTTGCGTTGTTCAAGTTGTTCGAATTATAGGAAAACAAAACCCAACAAAACAAAACGAAAGTGCTAAATATGATCGATGGCGCATTCGATATTAAACCAGAGAAATCGTTCCTAGGATTTTGACTCTACATTTCTTCGGTAAAAAGACTAATTTGGTGCATGCAACATCATTTTGAAAATAATGTCAGAAAGAAACAGCCTGTCAGATGTTTATACGGTGGTCCAACATTATACCTTGTGCCTTTTAGATATATGTTGTTTTCACTATTTTGTTACGTTTGAGTTTTTTAATGGTTTGATTTCTTTATTTGTTTTCACAAAAAAGTTCATTCTAAACTAATTTTAATGGCTCTCCCATGTGGACGGTATTCACATCTTGCCGTGCAATCCACAATAATACTATTGCATTCCATCACACAGCAAAAAAAAAATGTAGCACAATGTAACATTCTATAATTATAAATAATGTTATTTTTTAGTTAGTAAATTGTTTTCACAAAAAAAAGTTCGATCTATACTAATTTTAATGCCTCTCCCACGTGGGTATTCACATCTTTTGCAATCCACAATAATGCTATTCCACTCCATCATACAGCAAAGAAATGTAGCACAATGTAACATTCTATAACTATACATAATGCTATTCCACTTCATACAGCAAAGAAATGTAGCACAATGTGACATTCTATAACTATACCTAATGTTATTTATTTATTTATTTTAATTAGATTGAACTTATCTTTGGGCTCCTTTATCCACAAAGGAAAACTGTTTTATTAAGAAGTGGGATGCTAGGTATGGTAAAATTTTGTGGAACCTGGATTTTTCTTGATATAATATAATTTCTCAAAAATGTCTATGATGTTGTTTTTGTTAATGGATTCTTATAGTATTAAATTTTTGTTTTTATTTTAAAACATAATTTATATTAATATGACTATATCAGTAAATGTGGTTAATATATATCGATCAAAGTCATTTTCATATGTCAATAGGATTATAAAAGGTGTAAAATTCAGTCAATTGATGTATATCAACCATATTTATTGATGTGGCTTTGCTAGTTGATGGCCGACTTATGTGGGGAAGATTAGTTGACAATGGTTGACTATGGTTAATAATGACTAAATCCATTCAAGATATAGTTGACGAGAGTTTATTATGGTCAAAGTATAATTGAATATGGATGACATACTTGTCCACATCAAACTATACTTGATTATAACAGATTATGATTGACAATGGTTGATCACGATTGACTATGGTTGTCCCTCTTTAATTATGGTTGTTGATGGTTGACCATTACTGACTCTATTTAGGTATGATGACTATGGTTTGAACATGTTGACCATGGGTGAAGATGGTGTGACAAATTTGAATGTGGTTGACCATAGATTTCTATGATAGATTATGTTTGCCCATCTTGACAATGGATGGCCATGGTTGACCATGTTCAACAATAGAGACCTTGGATGACCATGTTGGACCATTATAAACATGGTTGACCATGGTTTGAAATGAGGAGTGGGTAAAGCATGGGTTGTTTATTGTTTACTATGGTTGACCAAACATGACCACGATTGGTCTTGGTTGACTAAGGTTAATAATATTTGACAATGTTTGACCATGTATGATCAGGAATGAGTTTATTTGACCTTGTTTGAACATAATTGAGGTTGGTAAAACATGGTTGACTATGGCTAATATGTGGCTAACTATGGGTGTACATGGTTGATCAAGGTTGTCAGTTTGTATCCATATATTATTGTGGTTTTACCATGCCTAACCATGATGACTATGGTTGACTATGTCCAACCATGTTGCCCATGGTTGAATGTAGTTAACCATAATAACAACGTAGACCATTATTTATAATGGTTTGACCATGATTTTCCTTAGTTGAACATGGTTTCCCAAGTTGTCTACAGTGTGACATGGTTGACTATTACTAACTAAGCATGGCTATGGTTAACAAATGGTTGAATTTGGTTGACTATGGTCAACATATGGTTGAATAAGATTGACCATTATTGACTATGGTTAACCACGGTTGATGATGGTTAAAGAGGGTCAAATATGGTTGTCAATGGTTGACAATGGTTGACAAGGTTGATGAGGATTGACCATGGTTGACCAGGGGTTGATAAGGATTGACCATAGGAAACCATGGTAGGCCATTGGTGACAAGGATTGACAATGAGTAATTATGGTTAAATATGGCTGACCATTAAAGACCATATTAACCATGGTTGACCATTGTTCAGCTAGTTTGAACATGGTTGATGATGGTTTAACTTCTTTTCCATATTTGACCATAGTCATCTTTTTTTACCAAGGATGAGATAATAAGAGCATTGTTGTCTATGCTCAAGTACAATTGATTACAGATGATCATGGTTGGAAATGTTTAACAATAGATTAATATCATTGAGCATGTTGACTATGCTTGACAAAGTGGTTGACCATGGATGTTCATGGTTGATCATGGTGGCCATGGTTGACTATGGTGACCATGGTTAACCATTTTTTAGTTGTTTTAAGCATGGTTGAATATGGTTGATCATGTTTTCTAAGTTTAATATGTTAGTTATGGTTAACTATGTTTAATTTTACAGTTATGGCTAACTATAGTTGACTATGGTCACTCATGTCACAATGGTTGACAATTGTGACATTGATATTTAGTGACCATGTTTAACCATGTTGATAGTGGTTAACTGTGTTTTAACATGTTTCATAATGAAGTCTATGTTAATGTATATAAATCATGATCAACCCACAGTGTGATGCTTATGCCATATGTTGTTCAACACATCGTGATGAGTTTTATTATTGAGAACATTGCGACGATATTTATTGTTTATCATTTTTGTGATGACACTTGTTATTTTTCAAATGGAAACGACACTTATTATTCATCACATGCTTATAGGATTTCTCTGTTTTTTCAACAACTTGATGCCATGACTAGGCATGCATGGGCTTGGAGGTTTCTTCTTCCAATGGAAGAGTAACCACATTCTGATATTTTGTTGTGTTGGCAGGGAGCTCTCTCATGCCAGAGATGCCCGACAAACACTTCTGTTATTTTGGATGAGCTATGATGTCTGCTCCATGATCGTTTATCTTTGTTTTGGCTGTGTTGCGTTGTCTCTGCTCCATGATGTTTCCATTTTAGGTTGCATCGTGTTGTGATGCTCCATGATTTCTTTCCAGCCTCTATATCCCATCAACTGTTTCCTGGCCTCTACTCTGTGATGGAATGGGTCTTCGAGCCTTTATAATCCTTTTAAATGTGAACAATGACTGTTTTATATTTAATATAGAAAATGCTGCAACAATGAGAAATATCGCCCATCTCTGTTCATTTCGGACTTATGCAGGTAATTTCTATGTAGGTTTTAACCCCGTACAGAAATTACCTGCATACGAATTCTAAATCACAAGAAAAATAAAAATGCGAGAGCA